>JAMKCH010014147.1:0-81155 GCA_023653785.1 Ophioderma brevispina
TTGAGAATGCAAGGGTCTAACTGCATTTTGTGTTTTTGTGAGATAATAGCATTAATTTTTTGAAAATTTACATTACTAAGCTGTAACCTAAAATCGAAATGTGGGTTTACCAAATGTAAATTTCTTGTTAAAGGGTCCAACATCCAGTTTTAAAAATGTTAATTTTTTAAACGCCCATTCCAAAATGGCCAAAATGTGAGTTGGAACATTGTAATTCTCAGCACACATATATTTTTGGATACACGACATCACGAACAAGGAAAGTCGTATTTTAAATCAACCACTGACAGCGAGTGTTAGTGTTACTACAAGATATGTATCAAAGGGAAAGAATACTTTTCAATAATGTCTGTTGATAAATATATGCCATTAAACACATATTTTCAGAGTTTCAAATTTCTATTAAAGCCGAAATAGGCTTGGGAAATCAATCCTAACCAGGAGGAAGCATTTTTAAAAGGGATTGACCAATCTCTACTTGGACATATTATACACGCATCGTGTAATTTTGGTGAGTGTCTGCGGATTCTACGCTGCAAGACGAACACACGAAATATTTGTGTCCTAGGTTCCCTAGTAATCTTAGGTAAAATTAAATTGCATACTCACTTGGGGATGTTATTTCAAGTTCTATTAGAGGAAATGAAAAAAACCTTTAATATCAAGGAAGGAAGAATGGATTTAATGGATTGCCTTGTCTTTTGAACATGAATGTGAAAAAAAAAAAGAGCGGCGGCAAACCATTATTTAAAACTTAATTGGTCGCTATGGATAAATCGATTAGCTGGGCAGGTGGTGGATCATTTGATTAAGTGCGGATACTACGTAGTACTGTTGGACTAATTGAGCATAACTTGGTGTTAGTCAATCGTTTTCTGGACTTTGTAACCTGACTAGCTAAGGAAGTTCAATATGCTTTATTAGCTTCGTCCAGGGTCGCTTGATTGAATCGACGACTAACTTAAATAGCCAACTTGACTAAGCTAACCCAAGTCTGGCCTATTTTAAGCTTGTTCATGGTTTTAAAAAAAAAGCGCCAATTTTATAATGACTACTTTGGCAAAACCAAGTAGTTGTAGCTGACGTGTTGTAGAGGGTTGCTGTTCAGATTACGAAGGTTCGTTTATCCTAGGTCTTATCCGAACACGAGAATTCCTTTACCTACGTAGGCCGCGAGTTATTCCGAAGGTGTACGTTGAATCCGAAAAGTTGTTTCTTGGTTTCCGAAGGTTTATTATTCCGAATGTTCGTTATCAGAAGGTTGTATTATTCCGAAGGTTCGTTTATCCGCAGTTGATCGTTGATTCGAAATAATGAATAAGGTCAGTTGATCCGAAAATGAATAAGCTGAACGAATCTTAATTTTCGATATATAATAAAACGAGCTTATTTTTTTTTGGATGAACGAAACATTGGGATAAAACACACCCTCGGATTAATAAAACCTTCGAAAAAAAATCTTCGGATTCAACGACACCTTCGAAGAACGAATTTTTGGATAAAAAGAAACCTTCGAAATTGCGTTTCCTTCGGAAAATGCGTAGACCGGGAAGTGGCAATCACAACAAAATGTCAAGGCGTCTCCCACTTTAATGATGTGATATTGTAACGAATACGAGGGCAGACATCATCCGAATCAGCAAATTTTAACAATTAAAAAAAAAACACATTTATTTTTCAGTTACTCTTTAATGGTTCATGTATATTGGTAGTTTTTTTGTGTATAAATGATCGTTATGGCCATGGGACACCAAGTACATGTTTTATCATGATTGCCCTTTGAAATGGAACTTCCTGTTTGCGTACGGGCCGAATCACTTTTGTGTAGTAATAGCTGCCATACATTGTTGTAAAAGTTAACAGAAGGACAGGAAAATAGAAAACATAATAATACCAGACTTACTTTCATTGGCTTTCAACAGAAGTGAATATACAGTTTTTGATGAATGATGTATGAGTCGACTGAAAGCATTATGGGCGTCTATTCATATTTTTTTAAGATATAGATAAATTATATAATGGTTATGTATTAAAAATCACTTACCAGGCCTTCTGGCAAAACTGACGTTCTTGAATATAAAAAAAAATACAAAAACATCCTGTTAATATAAATTAATGCAGCAATGGCACGTCCAATATTAAAAAACTTGGCAGGTATTAAAACAATAAAATTTTTAAGGGGGGAATGTTATATGAAGTTATTAATGACGGGTCCACAATCAAATAAGTTGATGATCTAAGGATTCACAACAGTAAATACTTGAGAAGAAACATGTACGTCCAGCCCCCACTGCAAAATGGGCGTTTTTTTTTTGGGGGACACTCGCCTAAGTATACCCTTAACTGAGAGAAATGCGAGATGTGGGTTGCAAATCATGGTGGTATCAATTATTAAGTATAAAAATCTGTGGAATATCAAAAAAAAGTTGATCATGATATGTTATTTGATCCGAAAACCAATTTTTTAACCGTATTCACAGGAGAAAACACCTGGACTGAAAAGTGCTCTTCCCCAGGGTCACGGTGAATGCTATCTTCACGGTCCAGTGCGCTCGAAATTTAGGGATAAACTACCCTATTTCATGGATTGTTGGGTAGGCGATCTGTGACCTTCAAGCAGAAATGTTAGCTTTAAGGTCTCAGATGTTCCATTGAGGAGACGAAAATGACGTTTTCATCGCCATTTTGTACAGGAACGAAGGGACCAGGATTTGTGGGCTGTGAAACTTTAAGGTATAACCCAAAACACAATATTACACTCGAATCAATCAAGTTATGAATTTGTTCCTGTGGATCCAGGCAATCAAAAACCTAATGTGACTCCTAGGTGAATTTTGTTCTAACGTGAGATATCAATTTTGGAGCTACTTTGGATGCTGGTATGAAATGATCGTCATGATTTTTGTCTGGGTTGCATGATTGGAATGACAACTCCACACTCTTAGAGATAAAAAAACTAATTCAATTGAACAAAACAATTGCGTTAAAAAAGTTAAAATAGCAATAAAATACCAAACAATATACACTTGCATGATTGCAGTTAGTTAAAAACCGAAGTCATGCGTATGGTTACAGGGCAGTTTTGGAAGCTCCCTTCCATTTTGATAATGCATCGTTGTGTTCATCAGATTAATGCGAGAATTCCACTATGAACAATGGATGGGGGAAACAAATCAACATCAAGATCTATGATCTAAAAAATTGCGCTTTATCCGCTGAGTACTAAGCCAATACCATAAACTTCGCGCTTACACGACCTCCCTAACCAACAGGGTTTTTACTGAATGTGGAATTCATATCGTTTGCAGCTGATTTACTCCAAAGATGTTTCATTTTTCAATCTCCAATGATGATCTGAAAACTTGATTTAGGTAATTCTAAATGCTTCAACTTTCTTCAGGCAGTAAGTAAATTGATTAGTTTAAATAAACGGACTATGCAAGGGTTTTTAACATTACAGTTTGAATCACAACCCCGAGTAAAGCATTTGAACAAAATTTAGAAAGTCTCCAAGAAATAGCAATTGAAGATGTCATCAAACGTGAGGAAGCCGCACAAAACTATGTAAAGGATCCGACATGCCTTGAATATCGTAAGAATCCCTTTGAACTTGGAAAAAATTGATAATATTGCAATTATTTACGAAACTGTATTATTATGTTAAATATGACTTATGAAATTATAGAACTTTAATTGTTTGACCTGCAGTACGAGACTACAGCTAGGCAGAAATTTACTATACCGGTCCAAAAGTTACTATACCGTTCAAAGAAATACCATATGTTATGATTTTTATACCTCATAGATAGATACTTGTCATCTGATTGGTTAAATGAAGTCACAGGGACATGGTATAGTTTAACTAGGTTCGCATAAAACGTGCATAGTACCTTTTTTGCCCGGTATAGTATCTTTCTGCCCGGTATAGTAACCTGAACGCTTATCGTAATTTTCTGCCATAGCTGTAGTCTCGTCTACGGCGTAGAAATGGTTATCTATGAGGTATATAAAAACAAATTAACTGCCCTTTATTCGGGCCATAGTCAAATCAATTGCCTTCTCGGTGATCTCGAGATCATACTTTTAAAAGGTTACGGTCTCGAGATTACCTCGGGTTCAATAGGCTTGAACTAGTCCCTCGTGGGCCAGTCACTATTTGTACGACTATCCAGGGCAAAAAAGGTACTTTACTGGGCAAAAGCTTGTTTATTATACACGTTTGATGCAAAATAGTGAAACTATACCAAGTCATGTGACTTTCATTTGAAACCAATCAGATGACAAAGATCTATCTATGAGGGTAAGGAACTATAAACAAAAATTTTGTAATTTAGAAAGCGGGTTTCGGAGTAATTTAAGGTTGAGTTGGAAACGCCAAATTTATGTCTTTCCATTATAAAGTATTTTCACTATACGAAAATTACTTCTAATTGACATGGCTTGAACCAAGGGAACAACGAATGATGGCGGAGACCGCACCATGGCGCTATTCTCGGCTATTCCTATTGGAAGGCCGTTTCCAGCAAGACGTTGGATATTATCGTGATCTCCGCATATGGATTTATTCCAATTAAAAATCTTTGGACAATATAGACATTTCCAGGCAGGTTTACTAGACAATTACCAATGAACTGTGCAAAAAATCTCATTTTTTTTTGGAAAAATTGGTTTGGCGCTATTACACAATGCTAGTATTGCTTATCGACTAACCATTGCGTTTTACAGTTAGTACTCATTAGGGATCACTGTAAATTAATGGCTGTGTTGTTACATTGTTATCAAGTGATAAACTCATTTTCCGCCAACACTGTACACGTTTCTGCACAAGTGTAGTTTGTTGAACATTTGTTGATTAAAAATTTGTTTTTCCCCCCTATCTCAGTTAACATATCAATTTTGAAGCCTATCAGCCATCTCCAGAATAAAAAGATTTTCAATTTGCTCCGAATGTGCCTCAGAGACCTTCTTACTCTCCCTGTTGAATAAGTAATCGTAAATATAGATCTGTTGGTGGTTATAGAATACCATGTAATATTTGTTGACACCTCGTCGTACGTGCCTATGGTAAACAAGGGCAATCGTTTTCATAGAAAGTAAGGGACACTCAAATTAGGTGGACAAATTTCCCAACTCAGTTTTTGTATCTTGATTCTTTCACTAATAATCTATGGTATTATGGTAAAGTTTCGTAGCCTCTGAATGCAAAGAAAAAAGTAGACGACGTCCAATTCAAAAATCCACACTTTTCGACTATATGTATTGTACCTGGTACCACGTTAATAGCGGGACAGATAAATTTAGATCATCATCAAACACGTCGTATTATGTTTTATAAGTTAATCACGAGGGGGGGGTTCCATGGGGTCCACGATTTGGATATTTGGAAATCATGTAGGTATTGTACTCTATTAGGACCTGTTTCGGAGATATTTGATCTAACAGGACGGGACCAGGTAGACTATACAATAGCTTGTGTGAAGTAATGCATGACGGGACCAGGGGTGAATATACAATAGCAATTGTGTGTAGTATTGCGTGCATGGTTTTCAAAGCATGCAAACACACAGTGAATGATGGTCACTAGGCTGAGAGGCAAGCCGGCAGGCAAGTCAACTTGAAAGATGAACAACCCATGACCCTATGATGCCCAGTTCTGGTTTGGTCTTCAAATCACTCATTTCTACCTATGGGTAAAGTTTTATTTGGTGTTTTCTACAGGACCTCCAAAGTGTCGCAAAGGTTATATGGCGGTTACTCGATGACCAATCAGTAAGGTACAGGGCTTGTCAAAAAAACATATCTTTAATTTTCACTCTGTGGGAGATTTTAATATTCAAATGGCAGTGGGAAAATAGTGTTCCTAATTGTAAGTTTGTGGTCTCCCATCTCTTCTCATTGACACAATGCACTCAAGTGGCTTTACACAAGATCTGAATGAGCCTACTTAGTGTAACTTACAATGGGGATGGCAACTCCTGGATTTGGTTTTTTGTATTCTGTACTTCTTTGTGCAATATTGTGAGTCATACCTTTAAACATAATTGGTTGTGATCATTGATGCTGTTATCTAAACTTAAACATGGTAAACAATGTACCAATTCTATCACAAGGATGTTTATTGTTTAGTAAAGCAGATTTTTTTGTGATCTCATGCGTAGTACTCTAAAGTAATAATTTAAGTCGGTTGTGTTTAAGGAGCAATGATATTGCATGAAATTTCTGTTCCCTAAGAAAAGGTTAGAACTGGTTCCTCTAGTAACATGGGTTAACAGAGATATCCGCAAAATTGTGTACACGTAAAAAGATTATGTACCAAAAGGGACAAACAAAACAAAGTATGAAGGATGCTTGGAGAAGTTTAAGGATTGTAGTAACAAACTGAAATCTGCTGTTCGTAAAAGTCTCGTGATTTTCTTATCAGGTTTCTCAGCAGGCTTCCAAACAGCCTAAGAAATTCTGAGCCTATATTAAAGCTGCTCGTAAAGATGTCTCCTCAGAGTCTTTCAAGGTTGATATCTATGAGATCAATATTATTAGGATATTGCAAAATGCTTTTCATAAGCAGTTTTCTTTAACTTTGGTGTGTTTATAATCCCCTTGACCTTTTCTTCGTGTCAATTCTCCATTCACACATGGTGGTTCTCCTTTTGTTTTGTTCTTCCAGTACTGTTGAAGAAATGTCAGATGTTCTCAACGACCTAGAGACCAAATAAATCTCCGGTCCTGCCTGGGAATTATACCTATTCTTAAAGTCATGATTGTTGAACTTCCCCCTTCGTATGTGACTTATTCAATGATGCTGATCTAAAGGTGATATCCAAAGTCTTGGAAATTAACTAAGGTTCTATCTATAAAGGTCTGGCAAACCGAAAGATGCCCCTCAAGTTACCGCCTGGTCTTTGACATCTTCTTGTTAACATCTGGGAGGAAGGAAACTTGTTTGTACCCGATATGTTATATGAGGAGAATAATATCCTTGATTGACAATCAATTTGGCTCTAGACAAGGCCAGAAATTGTGAACAATTGTTGTCGAAATTCTTTCATATATGGTGAATGAAGCATTGATGGGCGTGACTGTCGATGGTTGACACTGGTTTTCTTGATTTTAGCTCTGATTTTGATAAAGGGCGACCACAATATCGTACTTAAGGAACTCATGCTTGTTGGGATGCGAGGATCTCTTCTGTATGGGATCAGATTTTCTCATGGAAAGGCCCCCAGCCGAGGGTGATGTACAAAGGTGAATTCTCTGATTGGGCAAGTGTACTCTGGAGTTCACAAGGGTCAGTGCTGGGTCCTGTTCTCTTGCCTTTTAGTTGGTTCGGATTGTCAAACATTGGTCTGGTCTATTCTGCCCATATTCAATTTGCTGGACGATAATAAATTGGTGAGACATGTTAGGAATCTACGATGGTGATCGGTCAGAACCACAAAATGATCGTGATAAACTGTACTCTTGGGCAGTCAAGAACAAGCTTCCACAAGCCTCTAAATGTGCTGTATGCATCTCTAGATCTAGATTGTGTGCCAAAATAGTAAAGTATATTTGGTGGTTGAAACGTACATTCCGTTGATGATTTTAAACCACTTGGCGTTACGTTTTCTTCAATCTTGAATTTTCTTCACATATTGAAATTCCAATGTGCAATAAAATCTCACGTCTTGTTGGTTTTATAATCAGATTGTGACTAAGAATATGCAACTTCTCTGCTTTATTGCACTTATACAAAGTTTGTCATTCCTCATCTGGTTTACTGTGCTGTTGTTTGAGCTCAATTTAATATTTACTTTATTCAAAGGCTTGAGAAATTTAAAGGAAAATAACTCGTGCGCTAATGTACAGGAAAAGGTTCTTGGTTATTGATCATGGTCAACGGGTAGATCTTGATAGGTTGTCTGATTTTGGCCTTCTGAAAGTTGAAGACTTGTTTAAGTTTCAAGGCTGCAATTTGTTTCCGACTTCTCAACGGCATGTGTCCAACCTCTTTCCGCATTTCTTTCTCGAAAGTGTTGTGAATGGAAAATAGATTTCCCTGCACTGGCGGCACGGACTAATTTTTTTCTCAATTCTGTATTCGTTGCCTTCCCTAGACTATGGGAAAATATCCCTGTTGAAATCCGTAATGCTGATCTTTATATCAAGTCAGTCATTATGTAATCAGCATTTTTCGTATTAACCTGATTTTATTTTCCCTTGCTTATTTCATCGCCAATGTATTTTATGCTCTATTTGGTATGCCTGTTATCTTTATTTTGCACATGAAGACTCCCCCTAATGTGTTTGGGCTGTGTAGCCCTTTTTTCTTTCCTGAGTTTTCTATTTTTGCCTCATGCTTTTAATGAGTAACTCACATAAATATTATTATTTTATTATAACCTTGTTATTTTTCTCACTCTTAAGTGGTATAAAGATAGCGGGCATAGTATTTATTAACAGCCAAGACAGGGAAGTCTGAGTTTTTCACCATCACAAGAGTATGTATTGCAGGGATGTGGTAAGGTGTCGCTAACTAAGGTACCTTGGGTTAGGAATATTGCAACTGTTAAGCAAGGGTAAGTACGCAGTATTACCTGTTGCATCCAGCCAATTATTCCGGATGCCGGCAGTTTACTTATAAAATATTACTATATTTAGTTTTTTGGTGGATTGGCTTCCTAACCATCCATTAAAAGAATCAACTGCTGACTATCCAATCACATTGAGCAATTATTAGATGATTCGTAAAAAACAAAATGCCCAAAATACCATAGTTTAAAGCGAAATATTATACCAAGAAGGTTGTTGTTTTTCGTAGTAGAGAGCAGAAGAATCCATTCTCTTTATGGCATTACTGAGATCATATAAAAGACACAAGCTATGTTTAGCGATTTCAACGATGGCGGGTAAATGTCAAAATTGTGACCAAAAACAAATGGCCGCCAAAATACAGAATTTTGTGAATCTGCCCACCACGTTTATTATGCCGTAGTATAGGCCTGGCAAATTTTAACTGTTATGGATGGCACTTAACAGGAATAATCCATATCAATGAATTATAATATTTTATTACAGAATATTACAATTTCAGTGGCGACCAAAAACAATGGCTGCCAGGGTACAAAGCCTCACTCTTAAAACTTAACACCGATCTTCTCATTGACGGCTCGAACAATAACTTCAAGTTTTTGGGCAATGTGCCATACTTATAGCATTATTTTTTTAAGGCTGTTAAAAAGAAAATGGTCCAAGAATATCGACACAAAGAAAATAGTGGCCGCCAAAATAGCAAACTTGTGAATGTACTTGACTCATCTTGTTTTTTTCCCTCTCAGTATATGTCGTTCTTCTTCTGTTTATGGTTTCTTTTTGGTGTGAGCCTCAAATTAAATCAATGACTCCTGACTGGGTTTCATTTGATTTTGTTCCTTTGAATAGGTGGTTTTGTCATCTGGTTTCTTACCAAGGTTTCCTTTTGGTCCGAGTCCTTTCATGAGACTTTTCCCAGGACCAGTTTTTTTTTTTGCGATATGTCCTTTAATGAGGGAGCCCCCCCATTTGTGTTCTTGAAAATCACTCGGTGGTTAAATCCTCTGGTCAAAAAAGTACAATTTGGCACTGTTCATATCAACTGTCATGACACCACTCATTTTTTGCTGTAAATTACTTCTAACAAAAACCATCAATTTGTACCTTCTTCACATAATGTTAGTGGTATTATAGATTACCCCATAACCTTTTCAGCATATCTTTAATAAGTAGGGTGGCCTGTGTGTTGCGGCCATATCAAAACAAAGCCAATTCCCGTCAAAATTGCTGGTAAATTCTTAAAAAAATTATAGGTATCTCATTTATGGGTCAATTAGCATTAACTTGGCCATTTTTATTGAGAATATGATATGTTTGGCTTATATCCCTTAAATCCATTCAATGCATTTTTTGCCACTTTTCACGCGGAGCGGACCCCTGCCTTGTGTGTATGCCAATTCAAAGGCCCAAAACAAATACCGCTACCTCCTTTTTTGCGGCATCGTCAGGTGCTAGTCATTTTTCAAAACGGACATAAGGGACATAAGAAAAAAGAAATACAATTCCCATGCAATCATTTTATTTTTCTTTTGAAGGCAAAAATTGCATGTGCATGTGGAAATTCAGTAGATGCACCCGGGGGGCACCCCCACACACCTTTGGAGGTGACGCATTATGTAAGGCTGTTTAGACCACCCATTTTCAGTATCGTTGTCACCCCAGACCTCAACTTTAACTTCACCCAAAGTCCGCATTTTTTCAAATTTTTTCCACTGTCACCCAAAGACCCCTGTTTGATTAATAACAGGAATGTGCTCAGAGGCGGCAGGTAAGGAATAAAAGATCCATGATGGCTGACAATGTTAGATCTTGGGGTCTCAACTGGCTAGATCATGAGATTGTACAGGACCGCCAGAAATGATGGTCTATATACAAAATACTACTGAGTTTTAGGCATCAGTTGGCAAAAGTAGTCAGGAGCCCCCCTGATAGAACATACGGTGGAAGGAATAGTCGCTCCAACGAATCTTCACTGTTTCGGTGGGAAAAAATACATTGAGCTGATACTCCTCCTCTAGCAATCCATTATATGGCAATATTCTTAGCTCTATTCTGGATATCTTTGCTTTATTGTTGAAAACATCGAAGATTGAACGTAGTTATAATTCTAATCTCCTAAAATTTAAGGTGTGGTATGTACATGTGTAACAACAAGCTGGTTTATAAGGTAGATTATTAAATAGATATTGTGTGCGCCTATCTATCTAGAGCTTCATCATGTAGCGCCATCGCGCCAAATGTCCTAGGTTCGTTCAGTAATTGGGGATGCAGATGGTTCCTGTTGGATGTCTCGAGAGCAATCACGTTCAACAAAGTAGATAAAGCTAGGGGCGCAACCTGATGGGCACGGGGCGGCCCCCAGGGGGGTGGCAAGGGGGCGGTCGCCCTGAGAGTTCAAAAATTCAGGAAAACAGGGTTTTAAGCAATAAATGGTGTAAAAATGAGGGTTTGTTTACTGTATGAGGTAATCCTGTAATGTTTCCGCCCCTCCTAGGATTTTACGCCCATCCTATGATTGATATCATTTGGCATTATGGAAAACAATTGCTTGCCTTCCCTGTAAACAAAAGCAACCATATCTTTAGAAATACCCAAGAGTAACTAAATGTAAAGTGAATTCAAGGCAGCCTTTGGCGATAAGATGGTATTCAAATTAATTAGTTCAATTTTTTAAAATATCCTTTATTCATGCAGCTTATAGATGTTGCCCATTTTTATTTAATAAAGTCGTTTATGATAGCCATCAGGAAGGTCAGATAATTTTTTAATCACCGATCACTAAAACTAAACTGATATTTTAGTTTGGTGAGGTTGAAAGGGGGAACGATTCCTTTTTTTCATCATTGGCTTCTTTACATTGGTGGGTCATTCACTGCCCTCTCCATACAGGATACGCTACTGTACTGATATCATGCCAAAAACAAATATTGACATATTGTTGTACCTTGGATAAGTTTCAATTGGAACCAATGTAGGGTTTAAGCAAGCGTATTCTAAAATATTATGGAGAAGCGTTTTTCATTTGCATTTCGGTTTCTCCGACAACCCTGGAAGGGAGTCAGAGTTCATGAGTCTTGTGGGTCACCATACCTCTTCTGTTGTATTCTTATTCTACAGAAAACTACAAAACAAAACCTTGGTTACGTTGAAAATGCCAATGGGTACAACCCTCGAGTATTTTTGTATTATTTTACTCGTCAGAGTAAACTGTGTTAATCTGAATCGGTCCGGATCTGGACATAAAAATTCGTAAGCGGCATGGCACATTTTCTCAAATAGAATTTCTTCATTTGCTTCAAATGATAGTTTAGGCCATTGGAAGACTAGAGATACATTTAACACATAAAAATAACATACTAAAACAGATTCGTACTCATTGAATTAAAACCACAAAGCTTCTAGACCGATCAAAAAAAGGATGTATGCGTAGTAAACATGCATACGTCAGTGCTGCATTAATGTCGCCGGAGACATTGGACTATAAAATATTCTGGTACCATAAGGGGCAGGATTTGGTCTTAATCCTTTAGGGGAGGCTAAGGTAAATAAAGTAGCTTTACAACAATGCAAACATATCAATATTGAAAAAAAACTATTGAGGCGCACTATTTTTAAATGTGCCAGTGTCTCTTTTAAAGCGATCAATTTCATAATAAAATAGGATGTAAGTTATTTAGTTAGTAAATTAGACATGGCGACAATCTCACCTCGTAAATTGAGAGCGCCCTTCCATCTTCTAACAAAATCTCGGAATGCCCATTAATAAAAAAATACGATGACGTATTCAATCAGGTTATAAAAATTATTGTAGCCTCAGGTGAGCTTTAACGGAAATGGAAAAGTATGGAAACTGTAGTGCGTGGGTTCGAGCTTTCTCATAGCAAAGGCAAACTTGCTCTTGAACAATCAATTGTGTAACTCTCTGCGGATCTTTGAAAGCTTACCAGTTCAGTGATCTAAAAATATTGTTATTAAAGCAATTGTCGACCCGGCTTTTTGATAAAAGTGAAAGCAATCGTTGGCTAATCTCAAGCTGCTCAGATTTGGCAAAGTTCTTCTATGGCGACCAAAGTTGTGAGAATCACCTTAACCTGGAAAAGTTGCTGCATGACCTTTATGGTAAACCATTGAACATGATTTTCACACTTGATTTCCACCGAGTCCAAAAAATGTTACCGTATCCAACACTTTAATGTTTGTATTACAAGTAGGCTAAATCTATGTAACTCATTACCCCTCTGAGAATTCTATGGCGAACAACCCGGGTGCATACGTTTGCAAAATAAAAAAAATTTGGTTTATCGTAAAACTTCAAATTTGTTTTCAAGAGGGAATTGAGGTGGTGTGAAATAGTAGCTCACAGAATTTGATAGGATCCATGTTGTACTGATTATTAGAATTGGTAAACGAGTTAATCCAGTTAGACAATAGATTATGATCCGCGCGGATGTCTGACAAAATACAATATCAATGTTATCAAATATGCACGTGAGCTTTTGTAAAATAACATCCCCACTTACAAACTCTAGAGATAGAGAAACCAAGTTTTTTCTCTATTTTCGTTCTGAATTGCGATACCAAAAATCAACAAACATGAGGTCCCAGATCTCCCAACCATGGACGTACAGTTCGTCGTTGAATATAGTCTTACGTTATTGTGCTAAGGTTAACCTAGCTACGTACGCGCCGTTAAAAGGAATGTTTTAGCTTATCGTCGACCGCGAGATATCGCCTATATTGTTGTTCATTTGTGATATTTTTTGCGTCGAATATAATATATGTGGTTCGATATTATGAAGTTGCGTGTGTTGCAGACTTCTCATGACCACTCAATCACCAACCTTCTGATCATCAAGTTACCGTATAGGGTTTCAGCTGAAGTTTTGATGGGGAAACACTTTGAGGACGCAGTTAATGATTTGACTAATCAGGAAAATAAAAATTATTCAAAATAAAACGGATAATTAAAAAAAATAAAAAAAATGGCTAAGATACTCCAAATAGAAAACGTGAAAGCGACTAATAATTAGTAAAAAATTAAACAATCGCCTTACTCCACTGAAATATTCTCTAAAAGGAGTATAACAGAGCGCTTCTTACCAGCCGGAAAAAATGGTAAAAGAAGTGCGCTGAAACAAGAACATTTCAAATTAAGTGTAAAAGGCGACTTGGCCAAACGATCAGTAGACATTGAGTACAAACGCCATCTAAAGGGCAACCCAAAATTTGTAGTCATATAGTAAATCTTGTTTTTGACACTTCCATATTAGTCCTGCAGTAGGTCTATATGACCTACATAAGAGTCTGCCACGAAAATTTTGTACAGACTCTGGTGCAAGGTCATATTCCAGGCCTAATAATAAGGGTTCTTCCCTCGGGCTATATTATTGCTCCGTGAACAAGGTGGCACTCCACAGTTATGCGTTTCAGTAATTTAAAAAAAGAGCTTAAACATCAATTTTTTTTTCTTCTGTAAATATATGTGGGATCATGCCAAATGATTTCATTTTGTTGCTAAAATGACTGCGATATTAGCCCCAACTATAATGTTCACATTCCTTGTATTTATTTGTCTTGGTGAACATTAAGCCACGCGTTTTCATCTAAATTAATCCTAGAAAATGGAATATAAACTACTGAATTTAGGATTGCTCGACAAATGATTGCGAGATTATTACATTCTGTACTATTTTGTGACAATAGAGGAGGGGAGAGAGAGAGTGTGTGTGTGTGTGTGGGTGAGAGAGAGCGAGATGAGGGGGAAGTGAGAAACACGGAGAGAGAGAGAGAGGAGAGAGAGAGAGAGAGAAGAGACATGTTTGTAGTGCATAAATGTGATTTTAACGGCACTACCGCTGGTATTAACCAAAATCTTAAAACCATATAAACAAAACTATATATGAATTAAGCCATTAATGAGCACTTAGAGCACTTATTCCTCGAACTCGAAATAGATGATGAATTTATGCGTTTGGTAACAAGATAATAAGAACTATTAATTTTCAACCTTAATGTTCTGAAAAGTATCCTACGTGGGTCAATGGTGATCAAGTGGGTCAAGTATGGCAGTTTGACTTCATCCTCAAAATTATATCTATTATGGGGATGCATGTTAGGATGACAGGGAACATATGTCGATAATTTCACAGTGAAATTGAGAAAAGACATGGCGATGACCACTCGTGTTCATGCATAGATAAGGTGTTTTGGTAAATACTAAAGGTTTTTATTAAATTTTGCATGGAAGAAATGGGGCCCGTCAGGAAATTAAAGGCATAGTATTTTTAAAATTACTCCACGATGAATACACCAACGCCCTTATATTTCAACGGATATTATTAGAACGTGATCGGTACAATGTGTAACGTGCAACTTCACCTTTTTATGGCTTACTATATAGATAGAATTTCAGTTATTATAGAAAAGCATTGCAAGAAAACAGCACACACCAGTCAACTAAGAAAAAGAAACCAAACACGCACTACATACAAACCACACACAACACAGGACACACACACCGCCACAATCACACCCCACACGCCACCACAGAAGTTGTTAACAGTGGACCCATTAAAAGGGCCATAAAGGCTGTGAAATTAGTGGTAAGAGCATAGAAAAAAATAGTAACGTCACGATAAGAAAGTAATAGTGTATTTAATATTTGTGTTTGATTTATTCTATTTACAAATAAGCTAGCTGATACATGTATGCAGGGACATTTAATTGACTGAGAGGTTTATTATTGGGTCCTTTCAGAAATCGTAGGGGTGTTGGGTACAACTACCGCACGCTTTGGATTGAAAATTGACAACAATGAGTTCCATAATAAGTCTATACATAACCTGCGACAAGGAAAAAAACTGGAATAATGTTCATTTCAAAACCCTTGGCAAACAAATAAGGCACAATATATTCCCACCTCGAAGAAAAGCAAAATATTTTTTGAGAGTTTATATATTTTTCCTAAGGAAGAATATCGTCTAGGAAGTTATTGGTTAGTAAGATGATAAGCCAGTTTAATGTTGTTTGTGTTTTTCTCTTTTAATTCGTTCGAGGTTACAATTCGTGAGTTGAGAATGCAAGTGTTTCCTTAACTACCAATTTGTGTTTTTTTGTGAGATAAAGCATTATTTTTTGAACGTTATCATTTAACGTAAAATAAAATTGGTTTAGTTTACACGGGTACATTATCTTTTAAGGTCCCACATCCAGTAAAATTTATTTAAACGCCCATTTTCAAAATGGCCAAAATGTGAGTTGCAGAACCATGTAATTCTCAGCTCACGATTTTTTTTTCTGTGATACAAGACCATAGGAACATGAAAAGTCGTATTTAAAGCAACCACTGAGCAGAGACGTGTTAGTGTTAACTACAAGATTGTATACACAGGAAAGACACATTTCAATAGTGTGTGTTTTATAAACATCTTGCCATTCCACATCTTTGCAGAGGCTCCAATTTCTATAAAAGCAGAGATAGCCTTGGAATCAATCCTGCCCGGGAAAGCATTTTAAAGGATTACAATTCTTACTTCTATGATACACCATCGTGTAATTTTGGTGAAGTGTGTGCGGATTCCCCCCGATGAAGACGAAAACACGAAATTGTTTTCCTAGGTTCCTCAGTAATAGGTTAAATATTAAATGATACTTCACTTAGGCCGGGAATTATTTCAAGTTCTCTAGAGGAAATCAAAAACTTTAATATCAAGGAAGAATGGATTTAATGGATTGCCTTGTCTTTCTTGAAACATGAATGTGACAAACAACCCTTCATTGAAAACTGGTCAGCCTAGCTAACTTAAAGCTGGCCAGGTGGTGCTCATCTTGACTAACGATAACTACTTTGTTCCTGCTGAACTAATTTAGCCTAACTCGGTGTTCGTCAAGCGTTCTGGACGCCTCTAACCTGAGTAACTTGCATGGAGTCAACTGCGGAATTAACTACGACCAGCGCTTTACTGGTCTAGGACTACTTAAACTAGCCAAACTTCACTAGCTGGCTATATTCTAAGCTCATCACTGATTAAAAAAAACAAGTAATTTATAAGGCGACTAGTATTTTTAACCAGATGCTGAGTATTGTAGATCTCGAGGATTGCTGTTTTATTATTAGAAGGTTCGTTTATCCGAGTTCGTTAACCCAAAAACGGTGATTTCTATACCTACGGAGGCGTTATTCCAACGGTTCGTTACTCCAAACATTGTTTCGTTTATTCGAAGGTTTGTTTTTTCGAATGGTCGTTTATCCGAAGGTGTATTATAGGTTTTCCAGTTGTTTAAAACATTTCATTATATTTCATATTCCTTTTTTTCCCCCCCCCGTTAAGTTGTTTTTCGTACCAAGAAAATCGAAATGTGCATTTGTTAAAAAAATCGTGTTTGGTTCAAGATATTAATAATGTGTTCAATAAAATTAATTATCATGCCAATTCCGTCAAAACAATTTAATTCGTCGTATCCATTGGCCCATCATCTAAGTACAAAGCAATTTCGTCCTTGGTCATGTAATTCTTTTTAGCTCAGTATATTTCGTGTCGTGTGCAGTATGTATAGGCCAGGACTAAAAGGTAGGCCTGTAACATTAGCAAAATTTATCATATTTTTGATTCTTTCCTTTTAATAATAATAATACTAATAATAATATAATAACAGATTTGCTTATAGAGCACATTCCGTCTAAAAGCGATCCCAATGCGCTGAACAGAAACATATCTTAAACTACACATAAATAAATTCATACAAAAAAACAAAAAAATGCACTTGAAAATCCAAAATGACTACTGAACAGATGTGTTTCAAGAACCTTTAATTCCAATCAGATCTTAACATGTTGATATGTGATGGTAATTTGGTTCATAGACTCAGGAGATGCATGAGAGACAGTCTTTGTCCGTTAGGGATGTTTTTCCATCGAAGATGGTTATAAAATCGGAGTAAGATAAAAGCCACAACATTGCAAGTGTACACTAGCATATCAGGCAATATTTGCAGCAAGCAAATGATTGGCAGAAATCACAGTCATGCAAGAGTTGTGGGTTGTATCATGTACAGTGCAAAGTCCTCTGGTTCCAATAATTTAAGAATTAAGACATGGTATAGGACTATAGGAAATCATTTACATCTCCTAAGCAGCTAGGAACAAAACTTTTGATTGGCTGATAGCCAACCCATCACAGTGGCTAACTTCTCAGTTCATTGACATGTAATGGATGATCTGACCAGATGATATGACCCATGGTCCTAAGAGTACCCTATGTTAAATGCCAAGATAACAGGACACAATGGGTATAATATGCTCATCAACCAAGGGCACAGTCAGTGGGTTGTACTTGTACATAATTGACATGAACTGATCTTGTGGATTCTAGGTATCATTTATTATACATAAAACTCAGGTGTGTGTTTTCTAAATACACGGTGAACGAAAGCTTATTGAACTGTGCCTATTGATACTTCATTGCCTCATAGTGACAGGCGTTGTTTTAAAACCTTTTTCCTTAAGTTTGGACTTTTGTATCTGGGTGAATGGACTGTGGTTAAAATATTTAGAATCTATTTGATTGATAAACTGACCCACAATGTCCACGTGCTGAACTCACCTATAAAATGGATGTTGGCTGCGTTTCTCCAAACCTGTGGGTATTTCAAAATTAAAGGGTTATGCCATGAGTATGGTTGAATGCCTGAAATATATAACTGTGGTTAATATAATCTAATTACGAGGAGGGGTTTCCTAATGATCTCAAGTATAAGTATTACACTAACATAT
The DNA here is from genome assembly GCA_023653785.1 of Ophioderma brevispina. Lineage (NCBI taxonomy): Eukaryota > Metazoa > Echinodermata > Ophiuroidea > Amphilepidida > Ophiodermatidae > Ophioderma > Ophioderma brevispina. Next base: position 18,341 of record JAMKCH010014147.1, read on the forward strand.
TAAGTACTACATCCTCGCTAACGATGGTTGGTCCGTTTTTAAAGAACCTTTCTTGTTGAACAACGTTTGCGCTATAGATGATTTGCATTCTTAGCTATTATTGGAACGCAAGGTGCGAGCTGGTTTCTTTACTGTAATGAGTTCAGATATATATTTTTGCGTCCGATTGTTCAGAGACTTATATGTAAGAATCTTGAGTTTGTAAACAATACGTTGTTTGATAGGTAGCCAATGTAAATTATTGCAAAATGGAGTATGTGTTCGTGTTTCTTGGTTAATGTGACGAGGCGAGCAGCAGTATTCTGGATGCGTTGGAGTTTGTTCAACTGATAATCAGGAAGACCGTGTAAGATGCCATTGATCGAGTCCAGTCTAGAATTTATGAAAGCAGGCACAAGTTCTCAGTGCTGACACGGTCCAGATGTTTGCGAATGCGACCAATGTTCCGTTGGGCAAGCGATGCCAGACGACAAATGTTATTAACATAAGAAATGAACAACAGAGTACTATCAACAATCACACCGAGTCTTTGGCAACACTGACCGTGTTCACTGTGGTTTCACCAACTGCAATAGAGTGGACAGGAGTTTTTTTTGGAGAAAAGGAGAAGAAACAAAATGATTATGTGACATGACTATCTTCGGTTTGCGGTCTTTTGTGGAAGCTGTTTTGGTTGAGTTCAGTTCTTGATATTTCATCTTAATTTTCGGATAAACGGAGCTTATTTCTTTTTTGGATATAAACGAACATTGGGATTAACACATCTACGGATTAATAAACATTCGAAAAAAATGAACGTGGATAAACGACCTTCGGAATAACGAATGTTAGGATGAAAAATAACCTTAAAAATAGTGTTCCATCGGATAAATGAACCTTTGGATAAATACGTAGACCCCGAGTGGGTTGCCAACAACAACAGCATAACAACAAAATGGCAACAGTGTCCCTTTTAATGATGTTGATATTGTAACGAAAACTATGTGAGGCATTAATCCTAATCAGCGACTTTAACATAAAAAAAAACATTAATTTTCAGTACTCTTTAATGGTACATATACATCTGGTAGTATTTTGGTGTATAAATGATCGCCTTGTATGGACACCAAGCTACAGTTGATCATAATTGCTCTTTTGAATGGAACTTCTTGAATCACCTTTGTGTAGTAAGAGCTGCCATAATTGCTGTCAAAAATGTGCCTGTTTAACAGACATGGCATAGTAGTTACCTAATAAATTAGTTGATATCTATGTTAAATGGACATACAATATATGAAATTGTTACCCGTCTATAATAGTATCCTATTGGCAGGATAATTTTACATTAAATTGGCTATAGAAGTCATTTCACGCTCTTTTCTGCAAACCTGACACAACCAACAGTGTAAACAGTATACATTGGAATGTTTAAACACGCAAGTGTGAATTGTGTACGACTGAAGTAGATTTTCGTCAATTCAAAATCAATATTCCTGGCAGAAGGAGAAAAAAAATCAACAAACAAACACAAACACTAATAAAGTTAAATATATGGTATTGAAGATCTATTTTGATTTCTGAACAAATCCTTTATTTCTTTGTAGAGGTTGTCGCTCGGAGCCTCGATAATTAACTGATAACTTTCTGGACACTTACCACAACAACTGGGAATCAACAATGACCAAAGTTCTCGACTGCATGGGAAATCAGTGTTGTTGAATATCCATCGAATTCTCTGGGCAGTGACAGAATCAAGGCCATCAACTGGTAATTGCTAGTTTGATAGCGGAGATAAAGCAACTGCACATGCAGAGTGTGCCAAAAGCGCATCATTCAGAAATTAATTTCTTGAAAAGTGAAAAGTACTTTCAAGAACACGTGATAGAGTTCCATGGCTAGAAAAACAGTTTCTTAGATACATAAAACTTTTGTCTACGATCCATAGAACGATTTTAAAGGAAATTAGAGCACTAAAATTACGACAGCATGTCAAATTCATGTTGGGGTCCCTCCCACTCTCTGTCCTGGGAAGTTGTTCAGGGAAACGAGCACGGCGGTGAATGAAATCTGTTGAAAACCTTGGGACAGGTGACGAACCATTTGCCAATAGGCCTTCTTGGAAGCATCTTTGCAAAGGAGGGCATTTCTCAGCTGGTGTGTGTGGTACAAATGCCAGCCCAGATCAGTCCTTGTGACAGAGGAAAGGATGATGGAGTCAAGTGTAAATTATTCTTTCTTGTGCTTAGATTCTCATGTTGTTGATGTTTGCCTGAGTTTAATGTTGTTCTTTGCCTTTTATAAGCTGGTATTGTTAAAGTTTCATGTCATATTTATTGTTTTGGTCAGCGGGTAAGAAAAAAAAAACCGAATGGTTTCTACATAGCATTCTGGTTGAATGAAGAGTAGTAAAACTTAATCATACGCTCTTCAGTTGTGAATTATGGCTTTGGTGGTTACCAGGGTGAGGACCAGTCTCTTGAAGTAATGCTCAAAACATCTCTCCATGTACAATGATTTAACTGTAACATGAGATACAATTCACAAATTAATTTTAAGCAGGGGGGGACCATTATTACCAACTTACTTTTCTGATTAATTTTCTCAATGAGGGTGATGTTCTTGATGACATTTAAGAATAATGCCAAGGAACCTTTCAGGATTGTCGTAACACACCATGGGGTCGAAAAAGAAAAATAAGCTAATGTGCCGTGTTGTGTTTAGGAGATCATTGGGATGATGATTTTGAAATCAGCATCCTTTTTTGCATCCTATGGTTATGCTTGCCGTCAATATCAATGTGTTGTAACAAATAGATTGCAAAAATGCGGAGAAAGGAAATATCGGTGATTCAGTAATGCAAGTTTGTATTAGGTGCACTAAGAAGGGTATCGTCGCTGGGCGGGAAAACCTAATATGTAACTCCAGAAGGTCAAATGCAAAACACCTCATAGGTAAAACGTGGGCCCATTGCTAAAAAACCTCATAAGGCACTGTGAGTACACGGGTTCTAGCTTGAATTTTCATACAATATATGATTATTGTAAAATTTACTATGGCACTTGATTTCAGAATCTGGAGTAAATACATTATCTAAATATTTAGAAAGGAAAACCTTCTAGTGCATGCATTACGCAAAGTATTAAGTTTTGGTTTGTCTCTCGAAAAATGTACATATGAGGTTTTTATGTAACCGTTTTTACTACGTGAGGTTTTGCTTTTAAAGGTCAAAGCCATATGAGGTTTTCCCGCCCAGCGAGACGAATGAGAAATGGTGGGGCATATAAGATATGAGGCTTTATTTTGGTTGACAAGGATTTTCAAGTTAAACAGTTGCAGTTTGATTGCTCTGTTTCCTTTGGATTGACCTACTTTTATTTATCAACAATCATATTTGTTCAACAGAATAGTGAAAACAAATAGTTTCGGTGGAAAACGTTATTGTTTGATCAGTAAGCGTATATTATTGAAATATATAGTCTACGGGCTACGAAACAGCAAATGAAAAAACTGAAAGTGCAGTGAATATAGGTCACGATTTTAGCTCTTAGATATTACTATGCCACAGTTTCTTTGCCTTAATCTGGCCACAGTTTTCCCTGATTTACTCTAAAACAGCAGCATAAACTAATAGAAGTGAAAATGTTACTGGTAACATTAAGGACAATGACGTGTTTTCAATTTCATTAAAGAATTGTATAAGAATCCCCATCTTAATTTTATACCCACAATTTTCTTAAATCTCATGTCAAGTTTTCAACCTATCGATTCTCACATACAGTCAGTTATCATAAAGAGTGATAAAGACCTGTGATAAAGACCTTTAAGACAGTGATAAGACTTTATCTTGTGTTTCATTTGAAATTTTACGTCTTTTGCCCAATTTGTTCGCGTGTTTTTTTTGGAAACAATGTTTTTGCACTAATTTGCGTCCAAACACAAATTTCGATTTTTACTGCTGATTTGAGGTTGTCTTACGACCCTTCACAGGTGGTATTAATTTTTTTGCAAAAATTCCATCGGGAAAGTGTTTCCTTAGGGGGTCCCCATGCCCCCCCCCCCCCCGGGCACTAACGGACGCAACCCTTTGGTCTTTAAGTGTTTTAAACATGTTAATTCTTAGCGTATAATACTTTAAAGCAGAGTCACATATCTGAAAGGGATTCTGAAAAGCATGTTTGCTGTATCTAAGAATGCATCGCGGATCGCTTTCCTGCCTCGATCCTAGCCACCAGATACACAATCAATACGTTTATTGGAAGCTTTTTTCGAATTCAATTCCCTTATGTCACCTTTGACCTCAAAACTCGAATTGCCCAAGGATCCCCAGGTGGCACCTGTGTGGATGACTATGTCGCGCTGGGCGGGAAAAACCTCATGTGCATATTGACCTTTAAGAGCAAAGCCTCACATGTAGTAAAAAACGGTAACATGGACAAAACCTCATATGTAAACATTTTTCGGGAGACACCAAAAACCAACTGAATAATTTGGCTTGCAATGCCTTGCACCAGAAAGGTTTTCCTTGCAATATATTTAGATAATTATTTACTCCATATTCTGAAATAAACTGCCATATGATTTAACTATCATATTTGGCTTGAAATCCAAGTAGAGGTTTTAGCATATTAGTAGAGGTTTTAGCACTGGGGCCTACTTTTTACACATGTCAGCGCGGATCCCAGGGGGGGGATGGCGACGCCTCCCGATAAAATTCGTGGGCACTTCCGTGTAAAATCAGGCCATTTTGGAGGCTATTTGGAAGAATTTGGAACGCAGTTACAGGCCTTCATCAGCCCCCACCGGTAAATTTTTGACATTTTTTTTTTTTTTTTTTCAAAAATTCCTGGATCGCCATTGAATTGTTTTTGCACTTTTGACCTCTGGATTACATATATTTTGTTCCCGCCAGGACGATGTGTGGCAAAACTTCGATTTAGTCTCGATCCCGGATGGCTCCTGCCTAGCTCCTAGCCACCAGGGTTTAAATATACCTTATGAAAAGGGCAGGGGCTTGAAGTAATAAGATGGCCGCTGATATGCGATTTAAAAAAAATGCCAACATCGGTTTTCTGTTTCTGTGATAGATAAACTTTAGAAAAAAAAGCAAAAAGTAGCAAACTCCATGAAAAGGGACACAATGACGAATAGGAATTTGAAATAGTGAACATGGACTATAGGAAGAATTAGGCGGGTTGGTAAAACATAAAGGCATGTGAATTGGGGTGATTCCGTTATTATTGCCACCCCTTATGCAGCAGGCAGAAGCGATCCAGGAGCGAGCCAGTTTTAGAAACGGAGGCGGGGGCGAGGCAGGAGCGATCCGGGATTGATCAGGGATCGAGGCTGAATCAAAGTTTCCCACACATATTACAGTGTGCGTCAAAAAAACCCTACATTCAGAAAAAAAAATATTAAAAATAGTAAGAATGTTTTTGCTCCAAATGTTTGCTATGGTTATAAAGAAGGATTAAACAGGCTTTCAGAAAGCGTTTATTTAGTGTCATTTGGACTTTGGAGGAAGAAGTTACGCCTATTTGCTGAGAGACTTAAAAATCCTGTCTGGCCGATTTTGAGCAAACAAAGATGCATCGACTTACATAGAGTAACATGGTCTTCAGCAGTGATTTGAGTACAAACTTAACACAAATTATTTAAAAATATTGAAATTTAAAGTTAGGTCTAAATTAAAGGATTAAAATAAGATCCCAGAGATTATAAAAGACAATGCTAAGTAAAAAATGTTCAAACTTCCAAATAAGAAATTCAAGATAGCTGGTGTAAGACCACAGTTTACTTTGGTTCAGCAAGATTTCATGGTTTGAACCTACAACGAAACTTGGGAGCAAAAGTGAAACCATTGAAAGTTTTGTATTCCGCTTGAAAAAAAACAGCAGTGCGATATTGAATTTTAAGTTCTAATTCCGATTTATCTACAGAAAACTTCAGCTTTAGTTCTTGCAATTTATGGTATACTGTATGTATACTGAGTATACTGTATTTGTGCAAAATAATTACCTTAGAGATGTAAAACAAAAATCTTGAGCAGTTTCATTATGTTCATGAACTGAGACATTGATATGGGGTGGTTTTTCAATAACTGACTCTTTATTGATTGAACAATGGTAATTTAATTTTTGAAGATATTTTACTTATAATTATGTTATTAGACCACTGATATGTTTTGTCGAGAAGAAATCGATACCATCTGAAATTACATGTGTGAATTGTCTTTGCTGTAATGTGTTATGGTATACGTAAGTGTCAGTCTTTCTCTCCCCATGTATGGCTCTAAAATCGGCCACACAATGAAATTTTTAGTCTCTCCGCAAAATTGTCATAGTTTCTGAACCAAAAGTCCGAAAGACACCAAATAAAAATCTTCTGATAGCCTGTTTATCTCTGTAAAACCAACCAAAGCAACAGTGAAGCAAAAATAACGTTGAACCTTTGAAGAAACAATTCTCCTGGAGTGAGGGTTTTTAGTGACCACACTGAGCAGTATATATATGGCACCCTGGTCTCTAAATCGTAGAAATAGAATCGCATTAGCACCGTCTTTCACGCATCCCTCCGAGTTCTGTCTGACTACAAACAAAAAGCAAGAGTCGCACAAAATACACATTGTTAAAGATATCTAGTATATGATGTGATATATAGAAAAAAGTTATTGAGTATATATTACTGTATATATATTGAAGAACTGGTGAATGAAATGGACATTTTTGAAAAACATGCTGCATTTCTTAACGTCTTACATTAATTCTTGCACGTGCACAGGAAAATACAAAATGGCAGGTCAGTAAAAATCCTAGGATACAATAGTGCCTGCTGATGTTGTTTATTAAATTGTCGGGCCTAGGATATCACGTTACAAATCTACCTATATATGCTCAGATCCATTCTTGACACGAAATCAAAACACGTTGTCCCGAAGATTCAGGAGGAACCATAGCTTATAATGAGTTGAAAGGTCGCGCGACTGCAGTAAACTGATGCGAAGGTACGATTTCTTTACCGGTTTCAACACCCTATACTATGAACATTGACCTGTTAATGCGTAGATGGGAAAGTTGCTATTTTAAGATCTGTCTGCACGTGATTACAACACTTTCATATTTCTTGAAAACATATTTTTGATGTTATTACGTTATTAGCGTTGCACTGCATTATGTTAACATAAGGATAACTGACGGTAAAGCAGATACACTTCATTACGAACTTACTGGCGACAATATTTACTACTTCAGTAATTAGTAAACATTGGTAGTAAGATTACCTGATGGCGAAGAATTTTGCAATGCACGACTTTAAAATATTGATATCAAACTTAGTCATTGGTTTTAATAATATCTGGAATTGGATCAGATCTGATATAGGACTGCTATAGGAAACATAGAGAGAAAAAATTCCAAAGAAGTAGAGTGGAGAAAATTGCGAAAAACTTTACAGAAAAAAATTCTGTAAGAATAACTTTTAGATTGCAAGATTCAGAAGCCTTGACCGCGTTCACCAGTCTTGGAGTAATAATTTACCTAACCCTTACAATTCATGACAATGAAGAGATTATTAAACAATCAAGACGTCTAGGTGTATTAACAAGCTGAAATTATGTTCCCAAAAGTATTAATACCCCGCTATCTTGATTGGCACAAATAATTCTATATTCAAGTGAGGGAATACATAGCTTGGCAGTAACACTTGTATTTTGACACAAGTTTAGTAACAGTAGAAAACTTCAAGATTGATTTCAGACAGTCGTAACAGGATGGCACCCACCTCTCTTTTATTGAAAGTTAAATTCTGAACGTTTATGATACTTTCAATATGGGAGCTTAACACATTCAAGTATGCCATTTCAATGATCAATTGCCAGAAGTATATTCAATGATTACTTTACTTATTAAGCAAAATGCCTCTACACAAAGTATCACACACGAAATGTGGAATATGAACCATACGTTAACCTCTCAGAGCGTTGGGTCCAACGAAGGGGCAATCCAGTTAACAAAAAATATAAAAAAACTGATAAAGCAATTAAAGGGGGCCATTTCTGGATCGCAGCCTCGTCACCCGACTTACCTTTTAAAAAATGCTTTTTATATCATCTGAACCGTCAACATTAGCAATTTATTGTAATCAAACGAAATGTATTTTAAACGTTTAATTCTTTGGTAGTAGTCAAGCGTTTAAGATGTTGTTAGGTTAGGAATCATACTTAGATTGTTCCTTACATTAAAAATTAGGTTAGGGTTAGTTTTGCAGAGTATGCTGAGGTTTTTCTTGGATGGTCCTTATATTATTCGTGTAAATTAAATTTTCTTGTGGTGTGGGGTGGTGGTCATGGTGGTGGTTGGTGATACTGATGATGTGGATGATCGGATGATGTGGATGATGTGGATAAAAGTACCCTGAGATACCTGACCTATTAGCAGTAATGCGATTAATCGTTCGTGAAATGCAAGAATGTTAAATGACAAACGGGCCGTTTATCTTGGATAGGTCTTTGTGTGAGTGGGAATTAAGGTGTAGTAAATTAATTGGGTTAATACATCATAGACATTACAATACACGATTTTTTGTGCAAAGGAGTTAAAATTTTTATTTAATCTCTCTAAAGCGCGTTGTCACGGTTTTCCATTACAGTGGCAACCGAATTAACTATTATTTATGGTTTCATTTCGTAATAGTTCTAGTTAGAGTGTTTATCTTAGAGTGTTATGAATCAGGCAATTGGCAAAAGTGATGAGCATTTAGTGTTTATTCCTTTATTGGACATTAAAGGGGATTTATGAATCCGATTTCTTACTAGTATCTCTTGGTGCAAGACTTCAGAGTCACGTTTATACAATCTAATGTTATCCATCTATACCCACGGATATTAGCTATATTCTTAAACTGAATTCAACTCGGAAAGTTGCATCAGTCATTATGTCATTCAGGGAGATTTGAGAATTCCACAATCCAATCACGTAAGGCATCTGGCCTAACAGGAAGGTACAAACAATCCGTATTTAACGAGAGCTCTGACTGTATAATATATTATTGATAGGATGCAATATCAAGTGCCTGGGCTTGCAAGACACTACCCAATACCTTTATAAGGTTTGAAGGAATTCTAATGGTTTCTTTAAAAAGGCAAAGGAATTATTAAAAAGGCTCTCATCCATTTATACCCTTTTTCGTGCTCTCATAAAACCACCTTTAAGGGACCAATTCATCTTGCATACAAGAAATAATATTCGGAGTCATAACCTTGTAAATATAGCTTACAATAACTTCTAGAAAGGAATTGATCCCAGGAATCCAAAATCCAACAACCCGAACTTTGCTGAATTCGTACGTTTGTTAGAAGATCATCAATAAGATTTAGTGTAACACAATTGATTTCATTCTTGATTCCATTGACTCGTCCAACCAAGGGTTTTCTACATCGTTCACGACCAAGAGGGGAGAGGGGTTATTTTCGTAATTAAGAGACAAACCTCATCTTGTTTGGTATCATTGAGTTGCTACATATGTCCTTTCTTCAAATAAAATACAAGTATATCAAGTTTTAACAATATGACGTCACAGTAACGTCATAACTGAGAGCTTATTTATAACGTTATTTGTAAGCAAATCTTCAAAATCAAGGGATTTTCGACCATTTTCGCCATTCATGCAAGCAATTTATTTGGCAATGATGGGTGCCAAAGTAAGCAAACACATGTTATTACTCTGAAACATAAAAAATACAAATATTGTCAGTATTTGCTTAAGTACCATTTTTTTGGGCAGTTTTACAAACAGAATACCCAGTTAGTATAGTAAGGTGGCAACCCACCCTGCGCCTTTTGACTGGAGCAACATCTGGTCTCCCTGAAGGTGGTTCATTTTTATTGTACGACAGGGAATCATCCGTGTGTGTGTGTTTGGGGGGGGGACCACCCCCATTTGCGGACGAAGGGTTAAATAGAAGTTTCAGTTTAGCTTATAACTACCACATCACTGAACAGCTGATCACTCTGACACAGCTGACTCAGTTCAGCACGCAAATGATTCTCTTGGATAGACTTTGTGATATCAAAATTTAAAAACGGCCCCCCCTACATTGATGATTCGTCCTACCACCTGCAAACCTCTGATTCCGACTGCAGAATCTCTCATTCCGAGTTGTGAATCGGGGATGTTCTTTCGAAGAAACACAACATTTTCTCTTGTTGTCGCCTCAGAAACAATGTTTTTTTTGTGTGTTTGTGTAATTTGTTTTTTTATTAGTCCTTTCCACCCAACTGTTATATTATCCTGTAGGTGCTGTAGTTCCCGGAGACGCAGTCGTATTCGTGTCCGTCTAATCGCAAGCCAAAGGCCATAACGTATTGCCGCAACGCGTTGCGACATTTCTGTAACGCGTTGCGGGTGTAGGCTAATCAAAATCATGAATTGCTGTGAACCGTATTTACAAAAATAAACCCACAACGCGTTGCTAGATACTTTGCAACCTTTTGTGAGCTTTACAACGCGTTGTGGCAAACCTTCATTTCAGCAACGCGTTGCGCATACGTTATGACGCTTAGGCCTCACAACGCGTGTGAGTTTACAACGTGTTGTGAAGCTTCGCAACGCGTGTGAAGGCTGCACAACTCGTTGTGAAGGCCATAATGTCATAACGTATTGCCGCACGCGTTATTGATCTATTTTTTGAAATCGTCACAGAATTCATGATTTCGATTGGCCGACGGTGCCGCAACGGTTGCCGATGTCGCAACTGTTGCTACTACTTTCCACAACGGCGTTGCGCAACACGTTGTGACCCTTATGGCTTGGGACCTTCGCAACGCGGTTTTGGATCTGCAACGCGTTGTTGAAGGCTTTGCAAAACTCGTTGTGAGTTTCGTCAACGGCGTGCTAGACACTTTGCAACGTCGTTGTGGGTCTATTTTTTGAATACGTCACAGAAAAGGATCATTTTTTAATTGCCGACAACCGCAACGCGTTGTGACATTTTGGCACCGTCGCTGCTACTTTCCTCGCAACGCGTTGCGGAAATACTTTTTATGGGGCCTTTATGGCTTGCCATAATCCGTTCCAACCAAGAATGCGCTTACACTAGTAAACGCGTCATATGCATGCCCCGATATGCATGCCCCCCCCCCCCTGAATTTGGGGCCAATTGTTCAAAACGTATTTTACCATGAAATAAGATAATAAAAAAAGTACCTAAAATCTTATTATTTGTTTTGATTATCGAAATTTAATACTGAAACGAAGAACTTTGAGTGTTTACCATTTTTAATGGGAATAGATAAGGCACACACATTTTACAATAAAAGAATGTATCAACTACCTTGAGCAAAGTACTTAAACCTTAAAGAATTAAAATTCTTTGTTTTAGTAATTTCTGTATACCTGTAATTCATTAGACTGGTCCACTCTTGACATATATTGGTCTATGGTAATTGCGCGTTGTTAGCAAATACAATGCTCGCAGGCGGATTCCTCTTCGAAGAATTTTCCCGAAAATGTTGAGCGTTCCATTCACACCGGTTATAAAAGCTAAGTCTCCTAGCAGGATCACCAGGCGGCTGCCTCTCTATTTTGCGATTAAAGCAACATTGTGACTGCTTGAGCTGTTCTTCGACTCTCCTTGCACTTATTTCATAACCATGTGGTGCACCAGAAAAAGATTTGTGTTTGTGTTCATAGTCGTAAAAATCCACAATTTTTGGGGGGTAAATTTCGGTCTGAGCACCAATTTGGCATGGCTAACCAACGACAATTGGTTTGGTAGAATATCACAGTGTAGATATCATCATCAATACCTGATTTGAAATAGATGCTTCAACTAAATGCTTATGAATGTGTTGACAATCACGTGTGTTAAGTGTAATGGGGCCCGTCTCTTTGTCTGGAATGGGTTTTACATTTTGCTTGTTAATATGTAAGATGGTTAGAAGTCGCAACTTGCACTGTGAAGTTGAAGAAAGAATGAACCGCGTTGCAATCTTCTAATAGATATAAATTGGAAGCCGTTCTACCGAGGGGCTCTCTATTTATACTTAAAGTGAATTCTCCCCGTTGTAGCCCAAACACAACATTGCATTTCAATGGATACAAGTTAAGGAAAAACCGGTGAAGCAAAGAAGGACATAAACAAGGAGGCACAAGAAAAAAAATGTTTGTCTCAGTTTCCCTCGCGCATAGCTTTTTAAAATTGATTTAACTCGGAGTTCTACGCAGCAGGAGAGCGATTTTACACGGATTTTACCATTTAAAAGGTTTTTTTGTTAATTTAAGACGATATCATACTTTTCTTTTAACACGAAGTGTGTCTCAAAATTTGAGAACCTGCGATACCTATAACAAACACGGACATCCATATCAATCTTCCAACAAAGGTTCGATTCCCTGGATGTGTGTTGTACGTTCGTGGTAAGGCTGTGATTAGACTAGCACTGTGACAAGCTCTTGAAGTGAATGGTTTTTTGGGTTGGGTGGACTTGAGTGGACATTAAACGATACCCAAATATTTTGTAGATAATCGATGGATCGGTGACAAATTTTTTCCTTCTTGCCATCGAGTCATTTTATATTCATTGACGACAGTAGGAGCAAAAGTGAGGGGGGACATTGGTTGGAGTACGAATTAAATTCACAGCTGAAGTTTTTACGAGTTTTTTAAAATACTAGGTTGCCGAATTGCGTAGGTGTAAGTAAAGACATAGAACCATACAAATAAACAAGAAAAAGTTAACTATATGTATTTTCTATTGTGAGTTTAATGTGTGAGATAACACCTAGCTTTTTGCAAAAAGAAGCCTGAGACAAAGGTTTTTTTGCCTGATACAGTGATATTAAATTGACAATAAGAGTCATACAAAAAATCCCGATATATGTTTCCTCTACTATACTGGCAAATATAGGTTTATAGGAGATTTCTTAATTTTTGTTATGTTGTTACCCGATGCTTTACGTTTCACCCACATGTTCGTATGCAGGCTGTTCGTATAATAGGCAATTCAAAACAAAGTTTGATAATGCAAGATGTAGATGAAAATGGGCAGATCGATTATTTAAAAGTTGAAGACCCGGGAGGATTCATATTGGAAAAGGTGAGAGTAAGAAAGGAAATTAGAAGAGAGAAAGCAATAAAGAAATGTAATAAATATGAGAGAAGGGAACATACAGTTTGTTTTTAAGAGATTAATCGCTCCTTTATTGTGAACAAATTTCAAAGTCGCGGACACTAAGATGATACATGCATATCCTTTAAAGGCAGCTGATCTCTTTCCAAAGTTTATTTGATATCAAACAAGGTATCTGACTGCACATTTTAAAGTATATAGTCTAGTAAGATAAGAAATATAATGCACCAATCGCATCCTTAAAGAATCATTTTTAACCACAATGAGACAAATTTTATCACATAATGTCAAATCGTCCCCCCCCCCACGTCTATATAAAATTTATTTAATAGTAAACTCTGTCTATCTGTCTCTCCGCCCTTATTCTACGAGATAACAAGTCATACAGCCTTCCCAAAATTTGGTGGGAGGTGTTAAAACTGGGACTGAGCCAGAACAAGTTGGCAATTCCTGGTACGCTACCAATCGCGAAAACCGGGTAATCGCCCTGTATCGTATGTAACGAAACCCATTGTTTGTCAACAAACACCTCGCAGCCTAAACGGAATGACTAGTTGGGGTAAAACATGGAAATGCATTTTGTAGCGAGCGCGATATCAAACGAAGCGTAAGGTGCTGCGCCGCGCGTATGAGCGACTAAGGCTGCTACTATGCGCATTAAATCGTCGTGCCGTCGTTTTCTCTCATGTCTGAGAGTATTCGTGACTTTCTGATGAAGACTCCCCATCGTGACGACGTTGAGCTTTTGAGTAGCCACTGGTATATTGACATGTAGTAAAGAGAAAAATAATGCAACTGTCACCTGAGCCTCTGTCTTCATGGTCTTCCTCTGTTCCTTTTCCCTGCAACTTGCCAAATAACTTCTCCAGATTCTTCTCCATCCCTCCTAGCAATATGGCCCGAAGTACTGTAGCTTTTGTTTCACCACTGTTATCGAGTCTGTCTCCCCAATATCATGTCGATGCTTTCGTTCGTCCCTTTTGGCTGTCTACGGAATGCCGACGCTTTCTCCACAGCACATCTCAAACGCTTTAATTCTTCTCTGATCTGCACATAAAGAGGTAACCCAAAATGACAAGGACAGGTTTATGGAAAAGAAGATATCGGTATGGCCATTTTGTGACCCGGGTCACTCTGACATACCATATGTGACCCACCCCAATCGGAACTTAATGTCTCGAATTGGGTACTAATTCCGATTAGGTCGATGCGTGGGCGGATTTCGTTAAGGATTAGCAGCGATATAATGCGAGAGAATCGAAAAAAATGTGAAAGAGTTTTTAACTCATAAATCGTGGGATAAGTGGGTTACAATTCCATATAACTGCTTTTAATGTTCAGAAACAAACCCCACCCAAATAGTGAAAAAAATGAAGTATTGAGGAAAGGAAATTTATCATTACCGTCTCCCGCAATTAGACATACAGCGACCGGCCGTCTCAAAATTACACTGAACAGCCGATTGTGGTTTGCACTACCAGTACATAATAACAGAGACAATAATGTTTGGGTTTGAGGGTAAAAAAATTGTATGATCAGGGGGACACATATCGCTGAAAATGAAAAATCTGTGAATTCACTGAGCGAAAAGCAATTTTGATTATCAAGTTGTGGAATTTGATACGCCACCCGTTAGAATTACAGAAATCAGATAAAACGCTGTACTGCCATGCCTTTTCCACATACAATTTCGATTTCAAGCAAACACTTGCAGTTGGTATGTTTTCGCATATCCATGCCAGTACAAAATATAAAAAATATGATTTTAGATGAATTTTTTTCGATGTTTCGGATTAAGCAAATCGATGCTAATCCCTTAACGTTAGTCTCGTTCACAATCAAAGTCTTCTGTAGTATAATATTGAAACGCTTTAAAATTTGAATATCGTCGTCGGATTGACATTGTTGAAGTGGCATATAAGAACACTATTATGAGACTAAACTTTCGTGCGTAAATCATCATCATTAATTAAGGCGAAGTGGGAAGTCACGCCAGCTGTTACCGGGAGTGGAGGGAATGTCATTTGCCCCAGTTCATTGGTTATGTTTGTTGTGTGTTATGAGTCTTTTATCCATTTTCTTCCGAATAAATTAAAAATATCGTCCCTTTGTGTTGTTTTTAAGCTGACATTTTAGATCAACAGAAGATAGAAGATATTTATTCATACAGGTCGAGTCAAAGTTCGGCAGCCGCCCTTGGCGGCCCTTGCCTTTTATTTGATCGCACTGCAATTTTCCGTTTCCAAAGAGGTTACGGGGGACAAGGATGATGTTTCGAGCTACCCTTTTGGCTACACGATTAAATGGTTTGTCATGGCTAAAATAGTTTTTTGTTTTTTTTTTTAAATTGTAGTCATAAAATTGCGGCTTATGAAATGGCAATAAGTCACCTGGTACTGCCCGCTGTACTATATACTAGACAGGTCTGCATCGAATCTGTAGCTTGTGTGCGATTTTGGCCCGATAATCTGGCCCTGGACCATATGGTCCAGGACCTATTTGAATATGGTCCCGGGAAGCATAAAATATTATCTGGGGAAATATTCTAAGTCAAACATGCTCCAGGAGCATATTTTCTATAATGCTCCTGGAGCATGTGCATTTAAAATATGTCCAGGAGCATATATTCTATATGCTCATGGAGCTATAAAATATCTGCGAAAAAAAAATATTCTCCAGCCAGAGCATATTTGCCATATGCTCCTGGGGCATGTGCATTCACATTTCAATTGCTCCAGGACCATCATGGTCCAGGGACCATATATTGGACCAGTTCCAGCTCATTAACATCATTGATATTGAAAAAAAACAATTATAAAATACAAAAAGGCCTCCAAATGAGCATATCAGAAACGGTATGTATGAACTTTGGTCATTCTGAACTTATTCATAGCATGGTTAGAGCTTTTTTAATTCCTGAATTTCCTATAATATCACCTTCAATCTTTTTGAAAGAATTATGTTAAAAGAGGCAAAATTGCAACAAGCTTCCGCGCTGGACCCCAGTAAACTGCCCACTTAACACCCCGGAACCCCATTAAAGCGTTTTGCAATTAAAATTGATCTCAAGTAGTTAATGTTTTATTAATTTATAAGAAAATATGCCTTATGGCCCCTTGATTGATAAACAAATAGGATACTAGTTTGAAAAGCCTTTAATAATGAATAGTTTTAAACAGGCATCTGGGCCAAGTGTAAAAAAGTTAATGTCTGAATCAGAAGCTTTAATTCATGTATGCGTGTAAAATATAGTGTTTTATGGGAAAGTTACCAAATCTTGCGTAAAGATGTGTTTCCGATTGGCTAACTTTGATTGTATACCTCTAACTAACCTATTGCACAGCTACATCCCGTTTAGCTACCCCAAACCGGGCTAATCGAGAATTTTAATGTCTCGATTGGGGTTTGGGTGGATTCACAGTAGGGTTACTCCCCTACATCCTTAGTCTATCCTTCTCTTTTTACTTTTATCTTCACCGGTCACAGTGACCCGGGGGTCACAAAATCCAAACCGGAAGAATAAGATATCCCGATTTTGGGTGCAGACGAAACAAACGGACGTTCTCGGAAAAACCCTGTGTGAGGGAAAAAGTCATATCGGCAACCAAATTCACATACGACACTATCTCTGCAAGGAATCGAACCTGGGCCCCCCGCATTGGTTGGTGATTGTGTGTGAAAATTTGGCGGATTTGCTTTTTTCCTTCTTCTTGTTTAACTCACATGGTCAGTTTTTGAGTTACAAAATAACGATTTTAAATGAGCATTCTCACGCCAAAGTTATCTTTGGAATTCACAAAAATCCTTTCGTAACTACTTAAGTGGCCCAAGGGGGGGGGGGGGCCTAATACCAACATTTGGATTTTGTTTTGCGATTTCACGGTTTTACGCAATCCCAGTTTTTCAAAGGAGTGTTTGCTAATTGTCTGATTTATGAATAGCGTTCTGATAAAAAAAAAATAATTAATCCGCCCACGGTCATTAGAATCTATTAGGTTGGGTCGCTCGGAACCTCCTTGGGGCCTAACGGAAGTGAAAAAATCAAGATATTGTTACTAAATTAAAAAATTAAAGTAATGTAAATCTTGGATTTAGTGTTTGATATATACATTAGGAGGCAATTAATTAATAATGGTAAATCCAAATAACCTTTTAGATGCTGATGGAATCAATTTTAATTTTGTATGACCGTGCTCTTCACTGTGTAAGTCTATGGGAAAAATTAGGTGGATTTGAAGTTTCTGAGAAAAAGAAAAATACAAGATGGTATTATAAAATTGGGGCTAATAAAATGAGTTTTTTAATTGGTTTATTCTAGAGTAGAATATAATGAATATTTTGGTTCAAAACTTTATATTGGAGGGTTTGCTGAGGTTGAATTTGGAAATTGCGAACATATTTTCGAGGTAGAGAGTGATAATTTCAATTGGGCATAGGTCATGGGTCAAATTCGGATTCATTTTTATGGTGGGTATGGGGTTCTTACGTGACCCCAATTTACTTTTGTTAGGGTCATGATCAAACTCCCATGGGAAAGTGGTTACTGGGTTGGGTCCCTAGAACCTCCCCCCCCCTTGGGCTCACCTAAGGGAAGTTTTTTTATCTTGGGCACGTAAGTGTTAACACTCGTCTACCGGAGCCATGTTTTGTCCATAAACTCCCGGGGGGGGGGGGGTGGTGGGGCGGGGGGTTGGTTACCAACTCTGTGATTGCGTATGTGAAATCCGATTCCTGCAATTTGGTACCATATGGTAGATTAGAGTGTTTCTTTCTTTTCATTGCTGTATCAAAATAAGTCAAACATTCTCCATTAATGACGTCAATATGACGTTATATGTTGAGAAAAGTATGAATTGAAATACTGAATTATAGGGTGGGGAAAGGGAAGGAGGACATTGATTCTTTCGTAATTTAAGCGACTCAAAAACATATATTATAGACTAAAAACGCTTCTCATTATATGGAAACTGTGTCAGTTCCCATCAAGTAGACTCAAAAACCGCATTTTGAAAATTGGATGATTACTAACATTTTGCGGCGAAAATTGAATTTTCCCCTATGTGATTATGGAAATTGACCACTTTTGCTAAAACCATGGAACTTTATGACGCATTGTGAAACCGAAATGCTATGCATGCTGGTTACTCATTATGGTATCAATGGGAAGAGAGAGGACCATAGCATATTATTGGTACCAAAAATCAAGTGCCTGTGAGATTGTGTTGTGTGCTAGGATGTGGGTACTTCTCTCCCGAAGGGGGTGGTTGCCCCCCCCCCCCCCATCCATCACTTTGGGATCACACGGTATATCACTCAACCCCGGTGGATTGTTTGTTTGGGTTCTTAAAAGGAGCGGAAATGTCAATATTGACAATTACATTAAATGATTTGGCACAAAAAGGTGAGACGTTAATGTCTTTTGTTATTGCCTTTCTCTCTCTAGTAAAAACCCTGACTTTATTGCTCATTTTAGCCTACAAAACGTTAGTACTTTAGCATGGTCAGAACTATTATAAGCCTGTCGTTATTAAAGGCTCAGACTCAGAGATTTCCAGAGGAGGGCGTCCTCATTTTTCAACACAAATTGTTTTTTGCATATACAAAGTTGTCCATATATAAACACGGTGTGTTGTGTATGATGAAATAGCTAAGCTCAAATCGAAGGTCCTTTCATATTGAAAATCACACTTTGTTTTAAAAATTCCGGAACGGATCCGGCATTTTGTTATTCACAGTAGCCTATGGCACGCAATACTGTACATAAATGTTTACTGCATGAAAAGAAAAAATCCGATTTATTAATCTTCATGATTTGGAAATTGAGCATTGTTGGTGGGACTATTTTAGTTTAATTGACTATTTTAACTTATTACACAAAAAAATTATATTTTGAAATCCTCTGAATCAGCCTTTAAACCTCTGTACACTTTTTATCCCGAGCAGTAACGGAGTACTGAGACGTGTTTAGTACAGTATAGTAGGCAGATGCGCAAGCAGCACGGGATGATTCAAAAACACTTCTTCTGGGTAATAGATGTAAGACCAATGGAAATGGATACAGTGAAGAAATGAATGTGATCCACAGCCAGTTTTCGTTCATATTTACGTTCTTGGAGTACATTTATGTAAAATCGTCAATAATTTCTGCTATGAATACCGAAGACAAATTGCTATCCGGGATTTGAGAAAACTATTAATGGCCTATCCCTGATTTTTTGTCCCTCGACACCCATGCACAAAGTATAGAAGTCGCCACAAATCCTACGACGTCCATGATTTCTTTTGTAGCATTAACACAAGGGAAATATCAAAAAGTCAATAATAGAGTAATGACCTTTGTGAAATTGACAATATACAGATAAAATGGAATGGCTTTAGATATGGAATGACAATCAGCTTTGGTTTTCCCTTCTGTTAGCTATATGATGAATCTACAGTGTTAAAAACCAAGAAGAACGTCCTCATACACGACAAATTAAGAGGTGGAGCTTCAAGCAGTGCTAGTGACAGATCTGTTAGGATCCGCTACCACTGTGATTACTTGCGGGGTAAAAGACTGCACCATTATATACATCACTCTCTATGTAGAGGTTTCTAGTTTAACCATTATCAAAGAAGGATATATTATATATCTTCTTATTATACGATGTACTTTCTATCAAATAAATTTCAGAGAGTGTAAAAATGGAGATATAAAAATATTAAATATTTCATATAGTGGTAGTTTTTATTAAAATGATTTTTTCAAAACATTTACATAAAAACAATAGCGAATATGTGACAGGAAACTAGTTTGGTTATGACCTGAGATGCACCTACCTACAATGTGTAGTCCACTTTTACTCGATAAGTGATAGAGGGTGCTAACAAATTCTTAATAGCAATGTTTGAAATTTAACCCTTTAATTTGTGATGTATGAGGGCGTCCTTTTTCAGCTGTGATTTTGCAGTGCACTATCGTCTACCGTGACTGATGAATACACTCCATGAATTCACTGTCAATGACAAAAGCAGTGTTACGATCTATTTTAACCCTTTAGCTCACGTCCTTCATACACAAATACAGCTTTACAAACGTATAATGAGCGTGATGACGTCTATGTTCATGTAAACACATGTGATTTCGAGGGGGAAATGGAACATATCTTAACCCCGTTTTCCTTTTTGCAACTGCACACTCAGAAAACCCCGGTTCCATTATATGGGTTACCCATAACAAACACACGTGTGGTGCATTGCACTTACTCGGTTGCGATTTCACCACTGCCTGACTTAATGTTGCTACGTTACCCATCCTGGTAAGATTATCAATATCACACCAACCAGAACTTTTTGCCATGATCGATTCTTATAAGGGTTTTACTTGCGATTTTTCTTATAACAGGAGTCGTGGTTTAAGGCGCCAGATATATGCAGGAATTAGAGATAAACTGGATATACGCTTAAATGAATTCAAATACTATGAGTAAAGCTACCCATGGGGTGCGCATTATGCCAAGCAATTTTATTTCTTATTCAAGTCTAACTCAGGACTGATTTATTCCCAACGTTCATCCATCCACTCTTTTTCTGTCCAGATCAATCTTGCGCAGCACTATGAAGCGAGGCTTTGGGCCGGTGTTGATTCTTGTTTCTTATTTAAAAGAAAAAATATTGGCTGTGATTTCAACAAGGTTCTCATAAAATTTGGTGTTATAGTTTACGAGAGAGGTTCGTATGAGTGTAAGGGTGTAATAAAATAGAATAAACACTGGAAAATTATTTTCAGATGGTTTGTCTTTGTTTTTGTTTGAAATTATATTCGCGAATGCACACTTACATCAAATTTTAATGTACATGCGTGCATTATAACCCGATTTAAATATGCATACGTGCATTATCGGGCATGCATTATTAAAAAATAGAATTTAATAATGCACGCCAGCACGCATGCATTGACTTTCCCCTCAAGTGAAAGCGCTTGAAAAGTTCACTTGCCATGGTAAGCAATAATACCAAGGCCAGAATGTTCATTACCATATAACTCCCAGGTTATGTGGCTTTACGAACAGGGAAAATGATAGATTAAGGTTGGTTGGTTGGTTGGTTTAATGGCGCTTTCAGCCGCAGTGGCAATTTGCTCCAAAAGCAATATGAACAGCATATGCCATCACAATCACGTCTTCTTCTTTTTCCGCTTCGCAAGGGTGGATGCGTTCAAACAATGGACGGGCTTGTTATTAAGGCATCTGTAACAATTGGGACGATCAATGCAGCTGGCGTTGAATACCAGTGTGTTGGCTGGTTCGATAGAAGGGTTGGACTTTTCACTGGTGACTTCTTCTGCTCGATAGCATCGGTCATGGTCAATGCCTGTAAACTCTCCTCCCTCTCCTTCGCCTTCTTTGCCCTCCACGCGAGCAAACGCTGTTTATCACGCCTGCGAGTCGAAGCCGTCTTCTTCTTCCTTTTCTTTTCAGGACCACTCAAGCTGGTATCTCCAAGCTTGACTACTGGTGACGCAGACGTATTTTTATCCATACCTTGTTCAGTTTCCAGTAGCTCTTTGACCGATAGGTCATTGGTTGAATGGGAAGTTTCCACTATCAAAATGATTTTTTTTCTCCTGTGTGTCGAAGCTTCCAGGTGGGAACATCCATAGTGTCGCCTTCTGGTGCCCGTAACGCATTGTTAAGCTGATGGCATAGGCCAGGAACAATAGATGAATGAATCCATATTTATCAGATGAAAGGCAACAGCAAGAAAACACGTGTGAACACTACGAGCTTATGGCAGATTAATGACAGTTTAAAACTCACTCCAGAGTCTATACCGTAAAATAGACATCTTATTTCTATGGTGTTAAAACACGCAATTATAAAGCCAGTAGGTCCTACAATTGTCTATTTTAAATTCTGTGGTGTTAATAACCACGATTTGACCTATAAAAATAGATGCGATACACCCAGAACTTAGTGAATAGTTATCGGCATGCAAATCTAATGCGTATCATCCAATCCGATGGTAAAGTAAGTAAAGTATGACTAATGTGTAATCGCTCGGTTCATGGAACCCTGACCATTATATTAAAAAAAGCTAACCTATTATTGAGCGGCAATCATGGAAATTTCAAAAAAAAATAATGATTCGTTTTATTGTCACACTTCCTCTCCCGTGCTTGTGCTTTTCTGTAGTCAACCGAGGTTGAGAACTCCGAATTTCTAGTTTATTTTTTTGAATGTCATCCAAAATATATCAGAAAAGAGTTCTTAAATGTGAAGGTATGAACTCTCACATGTGTGCTGCAAAGGGACCTTAGGCAAGTACAATCAATTGTATGTTGATTTTATCCCTAGTCTTCTCAATTAAATGTTGGTTTATATGCTTTATTCCGTATCTAGGCTTGATTGCTTTCTTTCAATCCGGCCGCATACACCAAGAGCTAAGTGGACTCAATGGTGATTAATGGGTGAGTCCACCAAGTCGCACAAGTGCAACAAAAAGCAGGGGAACTAGGTACAATCGCGTTAGTTAATATGTATTTATCTTTTGATGTGTATAAATAATCTATGTGGTTTATGGCAGATAAAGCATGAGTAAAACGCTCAGTGGCCCAGCTATGCAATGTGTAAGTAATTACTATGTCCAATCAGTTTTGATGCATGAGACACTGTACCAGTTTATAAGGCGACGTAGGCAGTAGATGAAGCTCCCAATCGTTTGATAATTGTTTGCCACACCTGTCGTATACTCACCAGATCCGGTCCGGTCTGACTCTCGCTGTTACGAATCCCAGATCAAAATCTACATTTGTGACCGCATTTAGAAATATAAGGACATGGTGATTCGTGTGTTGGAGGCTCGAGAACTATTTGGAGGGCCGAGATGGGACCTACAATGATTGGACTGTTTAATGACAAGTTATTGCAAATAAGAGGAGACTATGTTGCAAAATGACAAAGAACCACAATCACCTGTCATGGCTACTGGTTCCCTCTTGTATGGCATATTCTCATAGTCCTACGTGTAGGTTTTTGTTTGCTCGTATCCCAACAAGTATTGGTAATGCGGACTTTGTGGTGGATGGTCAGGATTGTTCAGCTAGTGTGCTTAGCCGGGGGCGACCGCGGGTTACAATGATACGGACGTCCTGACATGGGCCGCTGTTGAGATGGGGCGGATTGGGACCAGGTCAGGGGTTTACACCACCTCTTATTCGACACGACTGCGATGTACATGTACAGTTGTGTGACTCTCTGTACACGGGACCGACGGCTTAACGTCCCCTCGGAAAGGACGGGGAGTGCTCTTGTCCATTTGCCCAATTCCAAAGTGAAACCATGGATGAAGAGCGGTTGGTAACTCTGTATTTAATCAATAGCTGGTAACAGATCCAAATCCAAGAATGGGAGAACCCGAATATAAATCCAGCAGTGCCCACACCCCCCGGGATACGTTGTAGGTGTGTGTAATAGAAAAAAAGCCTACCTACTTACCTCCCTACTTCTGAGGAGCCTTATTGATTTGTAATTTTAAGCCCATATCAAATAACGACTTTTTTCTATTGAAACTTGAAACTGGAGATTCAATGTTCATTATGTCCAACTCATTTAAAGATCGCATTAAAGATTATCCCATAGTTATCTCGCTTGTGCATGAATGTAAACAGTCCTGATGTGAGCCGAGTAAAGGTTCTAGTCTTATCTTCGTCTCTCTCTCTTTCTCACTGTTGTTCTCTCTCGCATACCTTTATGTAAATAAAGTCCAACATGAACGACTGCGTACCGTCGATACCAATTGTGTCAGGAGAGAAGCCCGCGAGAATCGTGTATTCATTTTGAAAACACCGCATGTGCCTCGGTATTTGGTAGGCCTCCCTTCGCACGTTTTGTATGAATATGTTGATTCTAACAAAAAAGAAATATATTTCATTTGTTTACCTTAATGAAAAAATGACAAGAGTTTATGCACTTTTACAGAAACCTTGATTCAAACCACTGTACACTCGTATAGTCCTAAACACTATTTATAATTTATATTCGGAAATGGTTAAACCCACACTTACCCGATTCCTTTTACAAACCATCAATTCTAGCCAAACTAGTCTGTTTGTGTAAGGTAAGTGGCGGCACAGGATAATTTTGGGGGAGGGAGGGGGGAAGGACAAATGCTAGGGGCGCAGGTGAATTGAGTATTTTCTTGCAAAAAACAATGGGTAAATTCGCTCAAAGCGCGCGGAAAATTCGACATTCATGGTAAAATCGCCAATATGGCATTTAAAGATGTGTGATGAAGACATAGATTTGTGAAGTGAAACGATTATCAGGCCTTATTCACTGTTTTATAGCTTGTGTAGATCGTTAACCCTGTCTACCTGAGCATCTTTTGTAACAAAAAACTCCCGACAGGGGGTGGGGGGTTACCACCCACACCTGTGATTTTCGTTACTGAACACCCGATTCCTGTAAATTTGGTACCAAAAAAAGGATTAGCATAGAGGTTAGAGTTTCTTCTTCCATTGGTACCAAATATACTAAACTCACCCAGTATGACGTCAACATGACGTCATATGTGAGGAAAGTGGAAAGTACACGAAAATACTGAATATAGGTGGAATATTGATATTCGCAATATTTAGGATCTCAAACAAAGCCTACTATAGCTTAAAATGATGTCATTATATAAAACTATTCATTTCCATCAAGTAGCGTCAAAAACAGCATGAAGTATCTGTTTTTTCCAACCTTGTGGCGAAAATTGGAATTTTCCACTGTGTGTGTCTATGGAAATGCAGTTTTGCGGCATGCGACTTTATGACGTCTTGTGACGTAAGTGCTAGGCATGTTGGTACTTATTTTGGTATCAAATGGAAAGAGGAGACATATGCTAATCTATTGGTACCAAAAAAGTGTCTGTGATGTCCTGTGTTGTGTCAGGAGTGTGGTATTCTCTTACGGAGGGGGGGTGGTTACCAACCCCCCGCTTCGATCCACTTTGGGATCAGGCTGTATCTTACCTATACCACGGTGGATGTTTGTTTTTGGAATAATATAAAAGGAGAGGAAACATGTCAATTGACAATTACATTAAATAATTTGGCACCAAAAAGGGGGTTTTAGCAAGCCGGGGAGGGAAGAAAACCTGAAGGGGGGGTGGGGGGTGCGTCGCACCACTCGGTAGAGAGGGTTAAAACGCATGAGAATCCTTGTCTATCGTTAATTTAATATCTTAGTCATCCGCATTTTTAACCCCATGAGTCTGATCTCAAAAAAGTATATGAATTTGTCGTGATATAATATAGAGAAATATTGTGTCTGGAGGTTATTTCTGGTCTGAGAGTTCATTGGATTCCATAACAACAATTCACAGATCTCACCACAAATAAACATATTTCCACCTGAACCTCTACACACCATTTCACCAAAACATAGCTGCAACACTGTTCATGCTAATGCAAAAATATTGCCCCCTTTAAAAACCAAAAAACAAAGGGGAGCACTTGAGTCATGAGTAAAAACGGGCCAAAGCCCCTATAAGGGAGGCAAAACGGTCAGCTTTGGGTCTGCGGTGTGTAGTTTAAATCTTGCTTGCTTGCTGACTTGTTGGCGAAATGCAGTCGGATTGCTGATTTGAATGCTTTGGTGGCAAGGGGGTATTCTGAGGTAGTTCATTCCAGTCTAGCTATGTTCGTGGAAATAGGACTTTTTGTCACTTCTTTGCGAGGGTATTGGCATATAACTGTTTTGATGACTAGCCGATGATCAGGTGCTGATGGCTCCGAAAGGGTTCATTTGGGGAGAGGGGTGGGGGTACTTGATACTCCATGAATAAAAACAGGCAGAATTGTCGGATGAGGATGTCGGCCTTGATCTTATTGTCCGACTCTAATCTACCATTTCTCAAGAGTGAAAACAAGCGGATTTTTTAAGGCACCAATGTGGGATTCTATTCAACGACACAAAGGATGCTCTAGCATTCCCACATAAAAAAACAAAAACCAAGACATAGTCCCACCAAAAAACAAACAATTCATATCTGCTATGAATTAAATGGTTTGTAATTATAGGTCCTTCTCCATCTTTCTCTCGTTTATTGAAAGCCGTTTGTTGTCTCTGTATTTTCATTTCACACTCGTTTGAGAAACCCTGTTTGTAATGTGTGTGTTATAAAATTAATTATACAAGGGGTATTTTAACAAACGTATCCTCCTCCTCGTCGTCCTACTCCTAATCCTCACTCTCATCATCGTCGATCATCATAAATTCACTCATCATCTAGCCGGTAGATGTCTGAATAGTATAATATACTATTAATATATATCTATATATATATATATAATAATATATATATATATAGTTATATAATATATATATATATACATATAGAAAACGGTCCCCAAAAAAAGTCCCCCTCTTGGATGCCCAGGACTTTCATGATAAAAAACTCAGCTTTGCTGGGTGTATTCTATCCATGAAATAATTGGTGTTTAAGAGAAACATTTTCCCACGTATACAGTCATCATTGTTGAAAGGAATGTTCGTTTTCTAAAACAACAAGCATTGGGTAAAAATTATGTTGTTTCAAAAGCAGGCAAAAAATCAACCGGAAACAACCGTCAAGATTAAGCTACAGCTGCTGCCCAACGTCGCAGCATCATCCCCCCCCCCCCCCAGAACCCACAACAAGAAGATGTCTCGACAAAGGGATAATCAACCTAACAAAACAGGGCTGCAAATGCCGCAACAAGGACCTGTGCCAACTACAAGGAAACTGTTTGAAACCTAAAATCATCTACAGCGCCGAAGTCAAAGTAGCGAACAGGGACTTAACCAAACTTTACATCGGACTGACGGAACCACCTTTCAAGACTAGATTCAACAACCACACGACATCATTCAGAAATGAAAAGCACCAGAACAGCACAGAACTCTCCAAGTACGTGTGGCAGCTCAAGAAGAACAACCAACCCTACGACATCACATGGTCAATCGTATCCAGCGCCCGACCGTACTCCAGCGGAATCAAGATATGCGACCTCTGCCTCACCGAGAAGCTGGCTATCATCAATGCCGACAAACGCAGACTACTCAACAAGCGACCCGAACTGATATCCAAGTGCCGCCACGAGAACAAATTCTACTTAGCAAACCACTCCAGCATCACCTAGGATAATACGACTACCATACCTCTCCGCCGTCCGCAATTTGTCATCTTCCATCTCATGCCGCCCTCTACGACCACCAATTTCTCTCTACAACGTCCGCAACACCGCTATACATTCTCCGCATCCACCGAATAAGCAGCCAGTTGTGCGATGATCGCACAAGCGTGAAACTCCGAGTAACAACTACCGTTCCAGCAGGTTCATCAATTTATCTCGCTCTGCTTTAAGCATTGAGCACTCTGCATGAAGATAGTCTCCTCGCCTATTATAAATAAATATATAATATATATATATATATATTATATATATATATATATATATATATTATATATATATATCTATATATATATATATAGGGTGTCTCAGAAAGAACGTTGCCCTCCAAAAACGGCCATTTTTTGCTTACTTAATCAATTCTTATCCTTGTTTTAGCTTTATATTATGAAAATATGTACTTTTTTTTAAATATATAGTGAAAACAAGAAAACTCGATTTATTTGAAAAAAATAACTGCAATGATAGTACTTTTTGCATAGCTCAAAGGCAAAAATATGAATTTGTATACATTGGTAAGCCATAACATCAAAAATGCTTGGTTGCAAATTTGGCCTCAATAAAAATTATATTTCAAAATTTAAAGGTCCATGGCCCGATCGCTAATAGCCTCGTCCCCAGAAGCCCCGGATTTTGCCGGAACCGGAAGTGGTCAACATTTTTGTATCAGAAGAAAGCTACTATTTTTCTCATTTACCCTGTGAAATCTTAGCGCTAAAAGATGTTTGGTTTGGATATTATGAGCAAAAATGTGACCCATTTTGGTCGACCAATATTAATTTTACACGGTGCTCTATGGGACTTCAAAAATCACATGTTTACCTCTCACTCCAAAACGGATTCAAATATTGGCGTGAAACTTTGCAGATGGAGTTTTGGGGTCAAGGTTATTCAATCAATATGAAAACTTCATATAGTGAAATCGGGCCATCCTCCTTTAATGTGTCCGTTTTAAGCATGTATATTACGTTATAGGCAAATCTAAATTAAGCAAGAGTCTAGACTACTAAAAGATATACTTGGTTATAGGCAAACATACCCTGATCTTGATTAGTCGAAATAACCAGGATTACATGCAGTTGTCTAAGTATTGGACACTGACATACATCAAAATGTATATTACGATATGTATATTACGTTATACAAAACGAAGACGAAAAATACAGAAGTCCTCTATTTACGCCTTAGGTCATTTTTACGATTCCGCTATTGCTTCTCAAAGTATTTCTGAGAATTGTTACACTAAATAAGGTAAGGTAGTCACTTTCTTTAACCGTTTTACTCAAATACTTTTGCGTAATAATATGCACACTGTAGGATACACATTGTTCTTGCTTTGTGCACTTTGTGGTAATATAATAAGGGAAATGTAATGTCTTGTAAGTACTGACACAGCGGGTTGGCAATGCAGTTTGCACGCGGACTATGTGCACATGAAAATTAGGTGTGTTTATGGGGTTTTAGTTACACATGAGTGCCTCGTGCATAAGATAACGTAATATACGCGAAAAAAGATGGAGCGTAATGTCAAGTTTTAGGACCGATTTAAAATCGTGGTTGAAAAATCCTTGTTCACACGTATTTAAAAGGGCATGATTATTATAGAATTTGCCTGAATGATAGAAACGGAGAAGTTTTTAAATCTGACTTTCTGCGACTAATGGATAGGCTAAAAGAAAATAATAAGCCTATATACCCCAGTGTCGGCTATTTAAAATACCATTGTGGCGAAATTTGCGTGTTATAATCTGACCATATTGTGCATCATTAAAAATCATATTTTATTATTATTTATCCAGTGGTAGCGTAAAAAAGAAACAGAACTTCAAATGGAAACTCAACGAAGTTAAACGCGTCCAGAAATAATATATAATAACAGCCAAATTTGCCAAACCTGAGGCACAGAAAAGAAGGAAATATGTCTGTGATTCTACAAAAAAAGTCCCGAGCCAAGAAAAAGGAAAGAGAACATGGCAGCCACTACTCTGGGGATAATTCGATTTCAAATGAAATAACAAATATGACACGGATCGGTATATAAGGGCACAGTTCGAGACACTATACAGAACATTCTGCGGAGTGAAAGCAGTAGCTTTGGAAAAATATAATTTAGAGATAGGCCTATACGATGTGATTTTATAAAAGGAAAAAAATGATCTAATTGGATTCATTTTTGTCTCTGTTTTGCAAAAAACAACCTGTTTTAGGTATTCACTGTGGTTATTTTGGCATGTTAAAAGTGGATTTACAAAATGCGTTTACTTACTGCATTTTGTGATGTATATTACGTTATCCGTACCAACATCTTGAAAACGAATGATATTGAAATATAGATTTACATCGTATTTCATGCAGTGATAATTGAATATTAAAAGAGATCGTGAAAATGTTATCAAAGGCATATTAATTTAAAAGCATAAAAACCCAGGGGTTTCGTTCGCGAAAGAAGCAGTTCGAAAGACTGACACTAGCCAGTTGCGACGTAAGTTAATACTAAGATTTTTTTTTTCGCGTCGTGAAACATGGCGTAGGGCTACGCTGTGTCCTACGAGTAAGCCAGATTACGATTAAACGACGTGTGGTTAGGAGTACCGTAGCACACACGTAGGTGTGGGAAGTGCATCCATCCATTTTGTAGCTATCTTCACGACAAATAGATTATATTCCAAAAAATGAATGGTAAGAAATAAGATATTATAGCAACCCCCTTCCAAATCCAATATAATGATATTACAGGGTTAATGCGAAAATAAAAACGTCACAAAAAATTATTTCTAGAAGATTGCGTTAGGTTACCCAAAGTGACTGGTATATAGACACCTTAAGTTGAAGCGCCACAGATCTCTCATTTCCAATATGTCATTTATTCACATCAGTCAGTGGCTGAATAATAAGCATGTTTGCGCAATGTCTCAAAATCGGTGTATGTAGATAGTAAATAATAACAAAACTTGATTAAACGTGTTAAAGTCAATAATCATATACATGTCGTATAATCTGTAACAATATGTAAAGCATGTCACTGCAATAAATGCTCTCAACATTTGTCCTGCATCCCTTTCCACAAATACTGCTCATCTATCAAAAATAGGGACGAAAGATGGAAATAAGAAGGGAAAAGAGGGAAAAGAACAAAAGAAAACTAAATTAGAAAGAAAAGAGAAAAAAAAAAAAAAAAAAAAAAAAAAAAAAAAAAAAAAAAAAAAAAAAACAAAAAAAAAAAAAAAAAAAAAAAAAAAAAAAAAAAAAAAAAAAAAAAAAAAAAAAAAAAAAAAAAAAAAAAAAAAAAAAAAAAAAAAAAGAAAGAAAGCGTATACAGATTACGAACAGTTCCGATCTATTCACTAAGGCTGGCTCAGAGATTTGCCGAGGATGGTGCCCTCAATTATAAAAAATCGGGTTTTTTCAGTACATTAATGACTTGTCCACGTACTTTCCTGTGTGAATAGCTAGCGCAAATCGATGTTCCTTCATATAGAAAATCGGATTTTTGTTATGAAACAGTAGCCTATCCTATATGAAACCGTGATACTACAAATAAATGTTTACTACATCAAAACAAAAAGTATGTTTCATCTCAATCTTTGGTGGAATTGAGTATTTTAGGGACTATTTCACTTCTAGAGAGATATTAAAAAAAAACAATACACACAAAAACATAATTCGAAATATCTACCTTTAAAGCAGTGCACAACGTTTTCGTCACATAATTGGCTCATCCCAGTTTTGTCTGAGATTAATTGCAAATATTAGTGTAAGTTCCTCGCTAGTAAGTTTGCTTGTCATATCTTCACTGGATTGACAGACTGTCTCCGGCTGGCTGCAGGCATTAGTGCATTGTTTTAAGTTTCATTCATTGCCCTTTTGTTTTCGGTATGGATTTAGGCCTATATTAATATATTTTCTTTTTTAAATATTTTTTTTTTGGTCTTTTTTTTCCCCAACCACAAGCATGAAAAAAAAGAGTCCCTCTTTGGTTTTGAAGCCATTTTCTTTTTGTGACAGTGTAGGGCATCTAATAGGCCAACGTATCGAACGTACATGGGCAAAAGTAACAATATAAGCAACGTTAATATACTTCAATTGAATATAACGCAGTTCTCATATACTTGGAGGAATTCTAAAATATCCGAGAGATAGTCCGAGTACTTTCAGATTCATAGTCTATAGTCACCCCAAGAACACACGGTATTCTTCTAAAAATCCGTTAATCGATTGGCATTCAACACCAACTCGGACAATAATTGCACCCACGAGGCCACCCAATAGAGGACACGTAATAATGATCCTAAGTTATGCGAAAAAGGTGTTCCTACGACTGTCTACGTCCATTGTTCGCGAACGCACGTAAGTCATAACTTGTAGAAATCGTAACAGGCGCTAAGCATATGTTACGTATATGCTTACGAATCAAGTTTCGCGGACGAACCCATGGATTTCTATCAGTATTGAAACAGGACGAGTCCTTAAAAAGGACAATCTTCTGCATTTTAGTGCCCAATTTGTGAAATGAAACAACAAATGAGTTTGTAACACTATATTGTATGAATACTATGCAAGCCATCGATCAAATTCAACCTTTATTGTGTTGAAACAAAAGACCTTCGTTCAAGTTACTTTTTCTGATACATCTGGATTATTTGAAGTAGAACGCATGCCATGGAACACCAAGCTTCAGGTTACCATAATTCCCTTTTTAAGGGAACTTCTTATCTAATGCAAAGGCCCAAATATCACTATTGTGTCGTAATATCTGTCATACATTGTGTACATAAGTGTGCTGTTTACCACAGATTGAAGATAGTCCGTTAGATTGAAATATTCCATGCTATCAGTGTGTAAAAATACATACAAACCATGTAATTCTGTACCACAATTGTATTATGATAACATTGGAAGTATTATTTTGAATATAAATTGGGGCATAGAGTCATTCACAGTTTAATTTGTCGAGCAAAATTTTGCAATCTGACCAACAATCAGAAAAATTGTTACATAGCTACCTTTAGGTTAGGACTGTCTCATTTAGTGCAAGCAGGGGATGTCACTATCGCACTAGTGCGTTGCAAGTAGGGTATGTGGTATGGTATATCACTGACCATGCCATGCATGGAAATAGGGAACCTCTTGAACTCAACAGGCAGTATCAGTAACAGCTGAGAAGTGTAAACAATGGATGGGTTGTATAAACAATAAGAACTGAGTACACTGCATGAGGGTTTGGTTTGGTCAATTCGGATTAATTTTGTGGCAAGAAAGAAAAAAGATCTTGTCTGTTCGGAAAAGTTGCATAAGACGATTTTTTTTTAAAAAAAACCAAAAATCGACGTAAAAGAAAGACATGCCGTTTAAAGTACACATTTGTCTCATACCAGCAATCAATGGCTTTCGCCATAAACAGTTCTGATATGTCTCGCAACATTATGAAGAAATCAGGAATTCAAGTATTAATGACTTCTTTTAAAATCAAAATTATCCGAGAAAGATGCATATGGATAACGTAATATACAAGGGCCCAAAACAGAAACAACACAACTTAATTGAAGGTTCAAAATTGTAAAAAATATAGGAGAGGGGTGTTCATAACTTTTTGGGTTTTGTTCAATGGATGTTTGATATGTTAGTAACAAATGTTGATAAGAATGTGCAACTTTGTTTTCCGATTTTTCAAATTGTGAAGTCACTTTTGAGAATAGCCCATAGTATAATATATATATATATATATTATATATATATATATATAATATATATATATATTATATACATATATTGAGAATTTACCGAATTTTCAGCTCATCTTGTTACGGAATGGTTTATTATGATCTAAACTACATAAAATAAAAATCAAATAGACTCTTTTATAGCCAGAATCAGAATGATTTCTAACGTAGATAATTAAATAAAGTGTATTTGTATTTAATATATTTGAACGTTTAGTGTATCTATAAACATTCGTAGGCTTGTTCAAATTAAGGTTATCCGACAGTACTCGCGGTTTCCTTGGGGGATGAGTTAGGTCGCATTTGAAGACGGTTTTATTCCATCGGATTGTATCATCAGTGACATGGTAATGCTACAATAGAGAAGAGATATTACAATTACTCACAGATTGAAAGAAGCTTTTATTTGTGTTCATCTAATTTAATTATAAACGGAGATGCACTAACTCATAATAAACCATGAGGTTTGAAGTAGGTTAGAGAAAAATGTCACGGTATCTATTCTAAGTATAAAATAAATAAAATATAGGTCGGGTTTCGCTGGAGAGTTTCCTGGTCTGTAAAGGCGTTTCTCTGGAGACAGCAGAGTTGACGAACTACCAGATTTGTCATATTTTGTACCCAATTTTCTGGATGTGGCACAAAGCGCTTAATTAGAAATATAAGTATGTTAAATGTCAGCTGTGAATGCCAAGACGCACGCCGGATTCGTGACACTGGGGCTGCCAAGTCCCCGTACGAAAGAGTCTTATTGAATTTTGAACATGTTAGAAACAGAATACATACGGGTGGTTGGTAGCTATTAGCTGCTACACGATCTCTTTTTAAGATGATAAAGGGCGAGCTTGCAAAGAAAAAAAAAAATGGGACACACGTTCAAGTAGTAAAGTCATCCGGTGATTCGGTTTTCGCTTTTCCACAGGGGGAGGCAAAAGCCAACGAATCAGTATTGATACTGCTTAAACTGGGGTTATTAACCGGTATTTTGTTTCGGTGTTAAATTGGTTTCAAAAATGACAATTCATCTGTATTAATTCGAGCAATAACGTCACGGTTGATTTATGAGGACCACATTTAAGGAATAATGCGGACTTGTATGAGAGGAAAAAGTTGTTTTACTTTTACATTCAATAGCGTTTTTATAGACTTGCCTTATAGCCACTGATCGGAAAAATAATTGAATTAATTGATCTAAATGTACAAAAAATGCTAGGCAATTCAGGAGAGAAAAATGAGCTGTGTGGCTCAAAATGCTTTTCATTTCCCTAAGAACCAAAATCAAAATCTGGTTTCAAATTACTGAAAATACATATTCATAGCAACAAAAACTAATCAAGATGCAGCGAAGATCTTTGCCATAGCATACACTCTTGCCAGCAGCCTAACTCCTGGCTCGGGGGCCTAATCTGGGCAAGAATCATGTTGCCAAAATTGAAACGTGGCTTCAACCCGTACCCACAAGCAAGGCGCAAGCCATTTTCAAAGCGCAGCAGATAGCAAAATGAACTAAAAAAAAGCAAGTTGTGTGCAGGGTTCAGTTGAAGTGTGTTTTATTGTGTTGGACGATTCATATGTATTCGTGAGTTGTGTTATGGAATTCATGGATACCCAGGCCAGAAAAACCTACAGACCAATATCTTTATATAACCAAAATCCGCTTACACTTTCTTCTGAAAAAAGATGAAATTGTGGTGGCCTTGCGAGCATGATAGAGATAATTATTTTCAGGGCCGGGGGAATTGAAGACAGACTTTCCATAAGTGCAAAAATTAGTTGGGCGATCACCAGTGTATGAATCTGTCCTGATTGACCACAGATTTTCAGTGAACGATTGGGGCAAGAAGATAAACCAGCTGGAATCATAAAAAACCGATCTCAACCATTTAAAACCCCAATTCTTAACATTCAACAAATTTAACTTTGTCAACCTGATATCATAATCAGAGCATAGAGCGAGAAACTTTTTAAACATCATCCTTTCAGTATTTTCCTTTCACATTTGCCCTATCTGTCAGGAATAACTTTCAGGAGGCGTCAAAATCGAAGCACAATTAGAAGCCAAGTGAGGAACAATGAGTGCCTGTTGAGGTTAAGAAGGGTAATATATATGTTTTCGAGTAGTTATTATCAAAAAAACTATAGAAGAGAGACATTTCTACACGTATGCTTGTAATCATATTTATTGCTGCTGTCGCGGAAATGCTGGGTCATTCTAATAATTTTGCAACAACACCAACAAATTATAATCAATTAATTAATAATATCATTATTGTTGTGAGGCGATGGGACTTGTTATTAATGTGAGTTCGTGAGATTCCCGTGCTCAACCCGGACTATGTCTAAGGTTACCTGATATTCAGCTTTACGAATTCGGCAACCTTTCAACGAGTGGCTTGATGCCTGTATCCCTGCCTTTGATCACTTGTTGAGTTCTGTGCTCAGTTAACTTATCGTTGTATTTGTGTCCAGCATATATGTATTTTCAATTAATCTACAATCTATGATCTTGTTTTACTGGTTGTCATGTACAGCGGTACATTCGGACTAACGCGACGTGCTGGGCATGCGTGTCAATCTATACTTTTGACCACCATGGACCGCTCGAAGAAAAGGTAAAGTAAGTAAAAAATGTCCTTATAAATTGTGTGTTCTTTTTCAAATAAAACTTAAAAATACCAAAGTTTAAGTAAATCCTTGGTTGGTCCTTTTTGTGATGGTTTGAAAGAAAATAGTTGTTCTATTAAGTCAAAATATCTGGAGTTTCGAGTATAACAGAACAAGCCATTTTAAACTACGAACCAACTTGGTAACAACCTGTAGCTTTCTGATTAATAAACGTTTTGCGTTAGTACATACATTCCAAGTATAAACTCAATGTGAACTGAGTAAATTAACTGTTGCTCAACACTGGGCCAACACGGTGCTCAACATCACGTAAGTCACAAAATGTTACTCAAATAACGATATGGAGCAAGATCCTACTCAAATACATTACAAAATATACTTACTCCTTGTGGGTTAGTAAAGTTTTACTCATCCGTTTGAGTCTAAAAGGTCACAGCTCATCTGTTGAGTAAAGAGCGAAGTAAATTTACTCAACAAATGTTTGATCATATTGACCTTTTAATTAGGCAGAGTAAAAATTAAGTGTTGTCAAAAACAACTAGCCAATATCATGGCAAGGAATAAAACGGATCACACAGACACGCCTTGTTAACGATTTGCACTTGAAGTTAGCTAGGACCTTGGTGTTACACTGCTAAATGACACTTCATTTGAAAATCACATTAGAACATGCATGCTCTGCGTCTTTTGGAATCACGCGATAGACTGATCCCCGTAGGTATTTAGATGAACCTACCACAGAACGCTTTGTTCATGCTGTTGTGTCCACAAGATTAGACTGTATTAATTCTCTCTGTTGTGGGGTCTTCCTTTCAGTCATATTGCAACCTACAACGTGTCCAGAATTCAGCAGCGATATTTTCTCACTTTTGAAAAACGATATGATCGCATTTCGCCTGTTCTGAACAATCTACACTGGCTAAAAGGTTAACGACCTCATCTGTTTCAAATTGTACTCGTAACTATACTATGCGAACTGGTATGGCTCCCAAGTATCTCGACGAACATATTTCGGATTATAAAAGTATTTCTCTACGCTCATTGTCGGAGGTCTTCTTAGTGCTGATTCACGAAGTAAGGGGCTAGTATGGGAACCGGGCGTTTGCCATTGCATGCTCTCACGATGTGGAACAGCCTTCCGGTGATGTTAGAAACGCACCAATGTTTAAACCTTAAAACTAGCACTAAAGAGATACCTTTTTACCCGAGTGAATAGCTTAAAATGACTTTACCTCTCTTAGTTTCTCTTCTTACTTTGTTTAGTTCTTAGTCTTCTCGGCATTCCATTTGCCAAGGCAAATGCTCATATGCTGAACCTCTTTCTTTTTAATAATTGAAATGTTAAAACCATTGGCGTTTATGTTAGTTGATATATATTTCAATTAAGTATTTGATAAGAAACTTCATTTATTGTGATTGTGTAATTATGTTGATTATGTACAGCGCTGACGCTGAGACACGATACTTTGTTGGTTTTAGTGACAATTATATTATAATTATATTATCATTATTTTTATTAAACGCCAATAGTTAACTTCAATGAATTAAAAATGCGTTGCGTTAATATCACATTGGCTGGTTGGCCGAATCTGTTAAGTATTAGTTCAAGTAGTATTTAAGATGCTAAGTGCAGTTAAAGTGATATCTGTGGATTTCCGAAGTAAAGGGTTAAAACGCATGCTGTTTACCAGGTTTCTACTATCATGTATGATGATATGATTTTTTAACAAAGTTCTTTTAAAAAATCTGATTAGATACTGTAGGAGTCATGAGACAGAATAGCTTTGCACGTCACTGGTTTGAGGATTTTTTGGTGTATGTATAATTCCAGGTGGGGAACAGCTGGGTCATGGGACTTAAAAGTTATGTACATGGAATGATTGATAAACACAAATGGTAAATAACGTGACTGGCGACATCACTAAGCATACTGCCCAGCGGTATGTGAACGCACTGTAAATCTAATGCTTTTAACTTCGCCGCTTTTTTTGCCTTTGCACAGTCATTATCATTAGGTTAGGATGCAGGTGATGTTCCTTTGCGCGTAAAGTACTTTCACTGTGATAGATGTGTGGTGGTCATAATCTTCACTAATTCCCTCAAGGGCTAGTGTAGTAATGATTGTACCCGCGCTATCAAAACCCACTACCATTCGCGAGCTACGATATTTTGAAAGTTACGATTTACGAAAATTGCATTAAGTGGCCAGGGGTTCATCTAAACTACCAAGAGCCTACAATAATGAGATGTTTTAATACGTTTATTTTTTTTCACTAATAAAGTCTTATAAAAGCGATTATAGTTCGATTTCTATGTAATAAATCCAAAGTCCATGAGACGATTCACCTTTTAGAGAAGGAGGTTGAAATTGAGGAGGGTGTGCTGGTTAAAAATCGTATTGTATTTTTAATCATGTACAGTGTCAAAATGTTAAAAAATGTGAATGCTGTAAGCCTTTTTCCATAAATACTCGGCTAAGCTATATATATGAATGACTACTTTTCTGGTACAAGGGCAGCCTATATATATAATATATATATATAATATATATATATATCTATATATATATAACCGTATATATATATAATTAATAATATAAATTACAAAGTATAGACCTCTGTGTTCAAAAAGGCAACCGTCACTCGAGTCACGGCTACCTAACTTCCGATCACGGGTATCCGATCTTAGACGGATGATGGCTCATAGTCGTGTCTTAACCCGAAGACATGTATGTATATACTGCCGTGGTGTCACGACGGAGGCATTTCCAGCACGGTCTACTTTCCAAATGTCGAGAGTGCTCAACCACTACGAATAGTGGGGGCGTTAATATAACATCATAGTAAACAGTAATTATTTACAGGTGACTATCATTGGAATTAAGAGTGCTCACTCACATTACAGGAGAGCGACAAATAAATTACAAAGTTTACGCTCTCCTGTAATGGATTGAGCAATCTTAATTCCAAAGATGGGTACCTGTAATAATACTGTTTACTATGGATGTTAGAATATATATATTATATATATATATATAATATCTTATATATATATCTATATATATATAATATAATATATATTACTTCAATCTGCAGGACAGTACCAGTTCGACTTTGTGTTTCTCATCAGTGCGCAAAGAGCTAATGCAATCCACAAATGAAAAAAAGGTGAATCAATGACCCGTTGAGCCACTGACCCACTCCATCACGCCAGACATTGTTTATGAATACTAGAGTGCTCAAAATCAATGAGTGAGCTATGCAAATGCTAATAGTATTACGTCTGGATAAAAAACAGCAAGGCTACATAAACCATGTACAGTTGTAGAAAGCAAAAGATTGCTCACTAATAGCTTGAAAACCACCCACCTAAAGCAAAGAGTGCTCAACTAAAATGCTGCAACTATTAGGGCAACAGCATGAAAGGGGTAATATACTCAATATATTATATATAATATATATAAGATAATATAATATATATAATATAGTATTCTAGTTTTTAATGAGTTGTACTACGGGCTGTCTATAACAAAATATTCTAAAGGACAGCCCGTTATGAAAATCTCAAAATTTGAAGAATTTGCATCAATTTGCATAAATCATAATACACTTCTATTGTTATAACGGAATAAACCTCTCACTACAGAGGAAGGCGTTAGGGGGAAGGAATTATGTCCCCCTAACGCCGTAATGAGTGGATATCAAACGCCACTTCCCTATAAGGCACTAGATAGCGATATATAGGCAAGTGTCACGAATTAAAAGGGTCTTATGTAACATTATATTCATACCCAACTGGTAAAATGTGTTGGGGAAACTATCTATTTCCATTTAGAATATTAATTGTCATTAATCGATATACCATGAGCAACGTGGTCCCGTAATGGATATCCACGTAAAAAAGTCGTCTCTTCAATCATGCGCAACCACAAAAACCTTATTAGGAAAAGGAACAGTTTGGAAGGGAATCTACCTTGCCGCATAATGTAAAGAGAGGGGAATCTACCTTGCCGCATAATGTAAAGGAGAGAGTGGAACTACTACAGAAAAATAGCAAGGAGAACGTTGGACAGATGACTTCGGTTGAGAGAAGATACCCTGCAAAAAAATAAAAATAGATTTTAACAGGCACCAATCATGTAAAGTGCTACAATCTCTACCATAGAAAGACATCCCATGATAGTAAACCGTTGAACAAGTCTCTGGAAACTGTTGAAAAGCCTTGGTCTTAAATTAAACATCAGAATGGCAGAACGTTCATGATCGAAAGAGGCCGAAATTGTTGACTGTCACATCAATATCTACGCAAAAACAAATCACGGAAGAGCTTAGGATAAAAGCAATTTTCTCCGTTGTATACATTCCGGTACCACACACTTTCAATCTTCTGGACGTTTGCTTTAGTATATATTAACATATTATCTCTAATTTGCCAGCTGGACCGTTCCTTACAGACTTGTTCAACCAATTCACGGGGCGTCGTGGCTACGATCTTCAAAAACTTCAGAAACATGTACGCATCAATGGGGAGAGAAAATAATAGAGTAGCAGCAACAAATTGCGGAATAACACCCAGAATCTGTTTACCTTTCAAAACTATTTTCTTGTAAGGTGGCGCAACAAATA
Source organism: Ophioderma brevispina (assembly GCA_023653785.1). Classification (NCBI taxonomy): domain Eukaryota; kingdom Metazoa; phylum Echinodermata; class Ophiuroidea; order Amphilepidida; family Ophiodermatidae; genus Ophioderma; species Ophioderma brevispina. The sequence goes on from JAMKCH010014147.1 coordinate 58,611, forward strand.
TTTCAGGCTTTGCTTGGTAGCACTCTGACATACTTTGGGGATTCGTTTTTAAAAGTAGTTTGGTGTTTTTAGAGGAAATATGAGGATGGTGATGAACTTTGTGAAACTTCAAGACAAAACTTGAAATTTATTTGTAGTTGAAAGCATTTTCCAAAAATGTTTAAATTACAGTTTTTGTATAATGTTATATAATATTACTACATATAGTTCGACGTAACCGGACTATGTCTGCGGTATCTATATCTGAACGCATCAAGCATATGAATTCGGCAAACCTTTCACCCAGTGACTCGCCATTGCGGTAAACTTAGGGGTCGTATTTATGCCAGCGGAAAATTCAAAACTTAGCTGAAAAATTTATGATCTATAGTTTCTGTGCGTTGTAGAACGGTAACCACGACAATCCAGATGCCTAACGGGATGTGATTTTAGTACAGGACTTGGAGGTAAAAAATAAGAAAATTAAAATAGAAATACTGAAAATGCACATGTAAAATATGCCCCCAAAAGCAGCTAGTAAATTTACAGGTAAAGTGCTAATGATGTCAAAACTAGTGAAAAGTGTTGATAGGAATTTACAAATGCTTTGTTGTCTCCAGAATCCATGTTGGCCAAGTTATGTGATAATTTAGACTATGCATGCATGCATCATAGGTACAGTCTATCAGTTATGACGCTGACTTTGGAGCTGTTGTAGTTCTTGAATTACTGCTAGCCTTGACACTTAGAAGGTCGTACTCATAAGGCAAAAAACCTTATGATATTTATTGCTTATGTTAATCCCCTTACTTATCTAGTAATCGCTTTGACTCATATAGGCCTTACTTAGAATTGCTCTTTTAATGAAAACGGAATATTGTGTGCAGCATTAACGGTCAAAGGTCAGTTGCAAAATTCACTGAATGTCAATTGTTCACTTTTAAGTCAAAGGTCATCTTAGGGATCCGTCAAATTAAGATAGTACTCATTTCACTATATTTTAATGTTTTGAATTAACATGTAATCTGAAAAGATGCACGAATTGACAATGTCTAAGAACTTTTACAACATATCGCAGAATTCATGTATTCTTACTGGAATAAATTCAGTTTCATAAATGATGCATGAGCTTATGCAGGAATTAGGCACGTTGTAAAATGTCAGAAACGTGGTGAAAACATTATCTATAATGCTTTGTAATGTTAGCAGGGCCTGATGCTTCATGTTCTCATAACATATTTACTCTAAACAATTCCTTCTTAATCGTCGTCTATCAATGAACAGTAGTGTTGTGTAACTTGTTTTGTAGGTCGTACCTGTAAAATACACATTGAAATGCTTATCATTCATATCGATAGTGTCTGCCCAATATGATTGCCTGCGGTCTCCCCGGGGTATATATTGATCTCTTTATTCAAAATGATCTACAAAAATAATCAAAATGTATTTAAGGTCCGAGGATGTTTTTGAATATTGAAAATGAGAGCAGCAATGTGATGAAAATGATTTCCCATCGTTTGCCGTTTCTTCAGTGCTGTTTAGGACACTGAAATTATTATCAACTGACTATGGATTGAAATCGGCAATAAACCCGGGTGCCTCTGGACACTCAAGATATTTTGCCCTTTTAGGTACGACGTATTTAGTAAATGCTTGAGTAAAACGACACTTTTCACCTTGAAAACAAGTTTCGTAACGAGTGTACATCAACTAACAGAAATTGAAAAGGCTGAACAGTGATGCGTTGATCGATTCAATTTTTTAATTTATCCCGAGCGAAAACTTTTACTTAAAACATATATATAATTTGTATGATATGGGGTTTACCAAGATATGTTGTAAGAATATTCTATTTTATATGTAAATTATGGCAAATAAAACGGATTTGGAATTACTGGCGCTTTGCAGGATCGAAAATATTAGTTTAATATTTACAAATGCAACGATGTGTTGACATTCAAAAAGATCAGCAAATAATGTTCACGCATTTCTATTGTATTTAAATCACATTTTATTTGAGCGCCCCAATACTGAATTTATTTTTTAAGAAGCTTTAACACATCCCCAAAATGTATGTAAGACACATTTTAAAAATCCAACTATATATATTATAATTCTGGTTTTTCTCTTCATTTAGTTCTGTGCTCGCCAGTTTCTCCGAGATTCTATATAATATTTACAATTACTTTCTTCGGGTTGTATCATTTACTGGATCCTCGCGTGCATTGAATTGAGTTCGCTTCGTCATCGTTCTGCTAGAATCCTGCATATAGGGCCCTCCATTCTATAATATAACAAATATACTTACGGCCGCTTGAAACTCGAAATAAAAGACTGAAATACCTTCTGTGCTTGTTCACTGGTACCACCATAACACAGTCCTCTGTGGCCAGTGGTATTTCTCACCCGGCCTAGAAAGCGAGAGGATCGGGTTCGAGACGGTATTTTTCGTTTCTTTATTTAAGGTTCTGTGATCGCCAGTTTCTCCGAGCCTTCATTATATAAGATTTACCAATTTACTTTTCGGGTTGTCCTTTACTTGATCCTCGAGTGCATTGAATTGAGTTTCGCTTCGTTTGAATTGAGTTTCGCTTTTAATGCATATAAGGCCCTCCCATTCTATAATAAAAATTATATAAATATTCATACAATCACCGTCTTAATTGTAAAGGATACGAACGAAATGGGACAGCATGGCATGATAAAAATTAAAAGTTGATTAAAAATTCTAGTAACTAGGACATTCTTTTACATTTTATATGCAGCGTTGGCACAAATATGTAAAAAACCGTTACCACACTTACATTATTGCGGCGTACCTCTACAGAGGCTGGTCCTTGTCACGGTAATGTCATTATTTACATCAGGTAATAAAAATAGAAAAATAAATCAGTAAAATCACGAAAATCAGGGTTATCGACTTTCTACAAGACAAAATCGCGGAAATCATCGCCAATTTGGGTGCCCAATTGGAGTTCGATTGTTTCGAGTTATTAATTAATTAGAACAAATACAATAATTACTGGTATTTGCTTACAGTTTATGCTTACAGTTAACGAGAGGTGGGGTGCTAACTCCCATAGTAACCATTGCTTGCACGGGAGTCAACGCGAGGGAGGTCTTGCACGGAGGTTACTGGCCAGGACAGTCCTCAAACAAACCAAAGCATGCAGAGATTACCAAAGAAGAAACCTACAGAAATATATGAAATTCTCAGGCGAACTAAGGTGCAGTATTATCTTTTGCATTCTTGGATGATCTGGAGTGCAAACAAGGGAGGTATAGCGCTATAGTCTTGAGTAGTTTGGAAGTGAGACAAACAATTAGGAAATTAAAAGGCGGCCTTAAAAAATACAGGCGGACTTCATAAACAGTTCACACAATATCAACAATGAGTATGTATACGTTTTTTATTTGGTAGCACCTGCAGGCGTCAATTATCTAATCCAGTTTACTCTAACACATAATTTCATTTTCTGTTTTATATTCTCGTTTTCAACATGCTACTTTCCCAGGGTACTTATATATTCCCAAACGCTTTACTGATTTAATGCGTTAATTTTATGGTTATATCCCAAAAAACCTTACAGAATACATATCGCACTTTCTACTTCATTTGCTTTGCTTTCGGCTAGCAAACTTCTTACAACAGTCATTACATCACTCCCGGAAATCTTGGAGTGTGTGTGAAAAAGATTTGCAAGCCTTAAAATTTGTGGATAGTAAGTAACATGCAAATGTCCTAATTGTTTGTGAAAAGCTTAAGCGCAGTTAATGATATTTTCAATACACAATTATGCTAATTTAACTCATGACATGCAAATTGAATACAGAAACAAATTCTACAAATTTATAATGGACTGCAGGTTACAGCAAATATGCCCCGTGTGATATTTCTCCACCTGTTATGCTCTAACAAACTTCTTTTAGCGCAACAGAAAAACCTGCATTCAATTAAGTCTTAACTCTCGTATGCAAAGGTTTGTTTTTCACCCTAAAAAGCCTTTTCTGGTCCCAAACGATGTATAGTCATGGTATTTACGCTTATTTCATGAGAAACAGGCACCCATAGGTATAGTGTGATAAGGGTGAACCTGAAGTGACGAGCGGGGAAACTACATCCTTCAAACGAGAGTACCAACGTGCCAAGTATAATATCACAATGCCACAGATACTTATTTTATTTTTTTATTTAAGCTTTCTTTAGGCAGGGTAGCACCTTCAGTGACACAAGCAATGATTTCCAAGGAGCCCTGCTTTAACAATGTTAATGTACTTTGTATACATTAAGTACTATATAACCATTGAATGGCACCAATATACAAATATAATAGAATGCAGTTTGAATATAAATATAATGCGATACAAAGATCAGAAAGCAGAGCAAAAATATACACAATTGCCTAAGTAGTTACAAATTTTGGATGCTTTAAGCGTTAAAGACCATTGTTTATAGTCCCCAGCGGAGATCTTGCAGGAAGACTGTCCATATGTTGGTTGCTCTCCATATGGAAAGTACGTTTATCTGTGCATTTTAAGTACTCCAAGATGGTTCATAAAGAGTTTTGGAGGTTTGACTTCTGGTTCCCTTAGAATGAACTGAGTGCATGAAAGTGAAGGGAAAGAGAGGTATACGGGGCAGACCTTTACACATTTGAAAATAAGCATTCATACATTTGATTATATCCCGATCATTAAGTTTTGGTTCACTGCAGTGTAACTCATCAAATCTTTAACATGAGTTCTGATGTCAGCTGGTAGAATTATACGTGCTAATCAATTATGAAGAATTTGAAGTGAATTTAAAAGGTCATTAGTGCAGTTTGACCAGACAGCGCAGCAGTATCAAAATGTGGCATGACACTTGAATTACAAGCATATCAGGTACTTGTAACATAATATTTAAGTCTTCTAATAACCGCTTGGAATACAGTAGACCCGCATATGATTGATATGTGCAGACCAGGACATCAAATGATCAAAAATTACGCCAAGATATAACTGGTCAACCCTTTGTATAGTAGCATTATTGCAGTGCAAGTAACTTCTGAAATTTACGAGGATATGATGTTGTGCCAAAATCAATAACTTGGGTTGTCCTTAGGCATTTTAAGTTATTTTGTTTTCATCAAACCATTCAGAAATTTTTGTTTAATTTGACTGAAGTTCCATTCAAGAGTAATGCAGTTGTCTGAAGTACAAGAAGTGTTGACCTCAGCATACATAAGTACATTTCAGTTTAACATTATTTTGGACGACTATTGACCAAAATAATAACTTTAGAGTCTTGATGAATACCAATATTGATATGTTTGGAAGTCAGAAAGAGTATAGAATTAACATTGACTGCCTAGATGTCGTTCGCTGATATAGATCGAAACCACTGAAGTTCAGCACCAGGAATAACCCATTTGCAAAGTTTGGTCATAAGAAGAGAGTGGTTAACACAGTCAAACGCTTTTCTAGAAAGAAAAATCGCTCCAGTCACACGACTCTCATCCATATTATTCATAAATAAAATCCTGTACATCAAGCAAAGTAGTATATAGCAGTAGTAATGATTGGCAAGAAAGCCTGATTGATTATCATAAATCTATTAGACAATGTAGACTACAATTTATTATGAACCGCTCTTTCATTATTGAGAAATCGTGTCAAACAGAAAAAAGGTCGATAGTTCCCCACCTCTGATTTGTCAGCCCCGCCCCCAGTCTTAAAAATAGGGGTAACTTTGGCTTTTTTCAATTCTGCCGGAAAACTGATGTCTAAAGCGAAAGGTTACAAATAAAAGCAAGGGAATTGCTTATATAATAAGGAGCCACAAGCTTAATAAGTTTTACACTGAAACCATCAAAACCAGGTGACTTATTGTTAAGACATATCAACATATGCTTTGTTTATAAACAAACTCTAGAGAAACATGAGAACACCTGAAAATAGAATCACAGTGTGTGAGTTCGTTTATTATAGGTGAAATCCCGTCTGCATTATCATCATTCACCCTATCTGCAAGAGAAGAACCTATAGAGTGAAATAGTTATTATAAAACATTAGCAAGTATCTTTATCTGAAGACGTGAAACCATCATCGGTCTTAACAGAAATACTAAAGATGAATGATTGTTTGGAAGCAGTTTTTTTTATAGTAGACCACAGTTTTTTTGAGTTGTTTAAAATTTTCATCAACTAGAAGCTGGGGACAAAATGCTCTTTTTAAGAAGTGACGCATAGTAGTACACCTTTTAAAGGAGAAATTTTACAAATATCAAGATTAACGTCACCTACAATAATAATTATCTTAAACAGAAGCCCATTTTGTAGAGGGGAGCAGAAAATCATATAGGGGCCTTATTTAAAAGGAGTTCGTTTACCCCCACTACAAAAAAAAAAAAGGTTTGACCATTTGGAGTTCGTATGGACCTCTACATCAATGCTTGATAGGTAGAACTCTCAAATTCTGGCTTATCACTTTTCACTACACAAGGAAACTTAAAAGTATTACACGGGGTCCATTTTTTAAAATGACCACAATCCTGGTTAAAAGTGTACATCCATATTGTCTGTCCTAGTCATATGATTATTCTCAACAAGTATAGTTTATCTTGATCCATGAGGTCCCCACCCTCCTCCCATTGTGTTGGTTTTGGCGTTCAACGGCTCCCCACCATGCCCCCCCCTGGTGAAAAAAGGTCAATCCTCAATTTGTATCAGAGGGGGCAACATTAAACGTTACTCTGATTATCTTTTTTAAATACTTGGCAAGTCTTCCCATAGTAAGGGATCCTACCAAGTATAGATTTCTGATAGTTAAATGATTTACTTACCAAGATCAATGGGATCCAAAGAAGGTCACACCAATTGGATGTGTTGCCCTATGATTATTTTGTCCCATAACATGTACCTATGCATTGCAGATGGTACCAAACTAGTCCTTATTTTTGACACATTTAAGCTAGATGAACAACTGCGTTGCAATTTTTAGACCAGAATTGGAAGAACTTTTAATGTTGACCCCCTGTACAAATAGAAATGACCTTATTTACCATTTTAGTCCATTTTTTTAACCCTATAACTCCCAAACCACTGGTCGTAATGTACAACACTTTACATTTTGGAATCCGTATGACTGACGACAATATGGCAATACATTATCAACATGAATGGAGCATTTTAAATATTTGACCCTGTGAATACTTAAATGACCCTATAGAAAAAGTGATACGACAATTTGAGAGTACTAATACCAGCATTGATGTAGAGGTCCATACATAACTACCAAAGGTGTCAAAAACTTTTTCATGTGTGAGGGGTAAACGATGATGTTTGACTGGGTCCCAGCTCCTCCTCTATTGAAACATACAATCAATTTTTCTCGGCTAATCAGCTGTAGCTCAGAACCCGTATACAGGCCTGAATAATTGTTTAGTTTGTAGAAGATTAATTCCAATCCATAATCTTCAACCCATCGATGAGAAGATCACTAATTAGTCATTGCAAATTAATACCTCCCTTATATGTACCCAACGCCTATACCGACATGACTTTTATGTTTTCGTGTCTCTATTTCTACATAAATTGTTACCGATCACTATTTAAGTTCACTGTCATCAATATCACTGGAGAGTCATGTTTCTGTTAAACAGATAACATCAATATTGTTGCTGTGAAGAAATATACTTTACTAATCAACTGTTATACGTCTCTTAGAGTCAAAGGTCAGAAATACATTTTCAAACCAAATAAGGACGTACCTTGATGACACGGTGATCAAATTTTTATATTAATAAAAACAGCTTTGAATGATTTGTAAGTGGTTCAAGAATTTGGTATGTCCAAACAACATTAAGATATAGTACAATTACACACAATATATGTTTTGTAAAACTTAATGTTCAAAAAGGCGTTGCAGTTCAAACGATGAGTATGTCCTCACAGCGAAGTCTCCAAATGACGAGCATGCAAAGTCACAAATTATAATCCTCGTAATATTCCATTGGATCTCTCAGTCCTGAAGGTAACTTTTGTCCACAGTTCAGACTGCAAGGTTTAAATAAGTCCTTCGACGAAACTAATATTCCACTATCTCAGTCCACACCATGTCTATCTGTCCACACTTTGGAATCCTATTTTTGATTCCAGCACTTTCGGCTTCAAAATTCCTCCAAAATCCTGCACCGTGTGGATCATAAATCATACCATTATTGTAAAGAAAAATCCTACTATAACCATACTGTATAGCTGATTACACAACTGCTTTGACGAATCCTTCTGGCCATTCTCTTCATATATACCACTATTTCATAAAAGTTCCCCAGTCTTACAATAACATTACCCTCATCATTCATAACCCTACAACCTCTGCACTCGCTGACCAATTGGAATTCCATAATTATACATCTTAATTCAATAACTTTTCCATATAATAACATTCTAGGGTGGGATTTTCCCTATCATGTGCAACATGTGTCTTGATCTCAATGCATAAAACAAGTGGACTCAGTTTTCTAAGTTTAGCATCCATTGGGGAATCCCCACTTCCCCTATGGTGCAATCTAACCCGGTGCACCCGGTACAAACCACTAGGGATATTTCCCCTTCTCTCTTTTACCTAGTAAACCAAGTCATTTTCCCGTGATAAATCTTTTCTCACATAAAATTGAGAAAATAATCTATTTTTACCAGTTTAAACAGAACAATGGAGGCCATATAACACACTTTTTTTCTTACCTTCTTATATTGAGGTGTGTGATCTTTAATCCCGTGCCAAGGAAGCAGTTAGAAGCAATAATTTTATCACAGAAAGGGAGCCCATTGAGGCATGTCCGTATAGAAACAGGAATTACACCAGTACTTGTTAGTCATATAATCAATAGTTTCACACATTACCTGAAATGACAAGGAACATTGGAACATACTTGAATTTGGTACGAGTGAACAGTTATGACCCTCCCTTTTCCACTGACCTTCCTCTTTCCAAAATAGTGATTTATCATTCAAATTGCATTTCAAATGTCTCATAATTTCCCAATGTTATGAAGCCCACTGTTTTTCATTGACGTTATTACATTTCCGGTTCACACAACGACTCCAATTTGTACCGTAAACATTCACAGTAAATCCTAACGAGCTCGTACAATTCTTTTGGCGGCTATTCTGAAGAGACGCCTGGCGTTCAAATGTCTATATTCTTTCTGGAGTGCAATAGCAAAGTTATTAACCCGGGAGCTAGCAGAAATTTGTAACACATCTCAAGTACAAAAGGCTTGAGTGATTAAATATGTTCAAAGACTGACAGGGACCCCTGAAAAGTGATTCTTAAGTGCAGCAAATGGTGCCTTAAGGAGAGGGGACCAAGACAAAGTTTGTACAGGGGTCAATTTTTTAAATTGAATGAATCATTCTGAAAATTATACCATGTATTTGTCCAACCACAAGGATTCAGAAAAGGTATAGTTTGTACTATATACAGTCTAAAGTTTCAGAGTTATAAGCTAAAAACAGCAAAAATCAATAAAAAGGGTCAATTTCAGTTGTACAGGGGTCAAATTTAAAGTTGCTCCGACTTTGATAAAAAAAATGGTGCAAATTATTGGTGGAGTTCATAGGATTAAAATAAGAAATAGTTTTGACTGTCTAAAATGCTTAGTTACCGATGTATGGGCACAGAAGTTCGACGTCCATTGCATTCAATGGGGCTTGACCTTGTTACCCACCATACTTCGTTAAGCAAGCATTTGAGACAGCCAAAACTATTCCTTATTTTAATCCTATGAGCTCCACCAATAATTTGCAGTGTGCTAACGGTAAACTTGACCAAAAGCCTCCCTACATTTACAGTGGAAAAATCAAAAATTATTTTCCGGACAAGTACAGTTCGGCGAATTCCGTTGTTTTTGACAGGTTGAGATGGTTTCCGCATCTCCACACTGACGATGCTTCTAACTGCTTTAATATGGGTGTTGTCCGTCCTCGGAACATCAAAACAAATTCAGAAAACCACTTCCGCTCCAGGTCCTGACGGACTAATGTATGAATTTCTTCGAAAACTTCCCACTTCTCACCACATACTTGCCACTCTATTTACTAAACTCTTACAATCAGGTGAACCACCAAAGAGTTGGTCAAAATGTATAGTGACCCTTATCCACAAAACGGGTGAGACCAACAAGCCTGAAAATCAACCCCGGATGATTTTTCTGACATCGTGTGTGGGAAAACCTTTTCACCAAATTATATCAGATGAGATTTCTGAGTATTTAATTAACAGTTAGACCTAGCTACACAGAAAGCATTTCTTAAGGGTATTAATGTTTCATAGAACATACCTTAAGTATAGGAGAACTCATTAGTCACGCGAAACATAATAAAAGAACACTCCACGTTACCTATTTTGACTTAGCGGACGCTTTTGGGTCTGTAGAACACAATCTCATTTATTATCCCCTTCAGTGAAATAAAACGCCCTGTTTGTACGTACATCAAACACCTGTATTACAATCTTGAAGGTACAGTCAGGGATCCTGACTGTAAAGAGGCGTCTTCCAAGGGGACCCCTTATCTCCAATTAATTTTTCTTTTAGTATATAACCCTATTATTCAGGTTTTAAAACAGCATGAGGATACTTGTGGTTATAATATGGAAGGTGAGCCGTATGTAACATTACCTTTTGCAGATGATTTCTGCCTTATTACGGCCGACAAACGAAAACATCAAAAAATAATGAATGGGATTAACCATATAACCAAATCTATGAATCTTACTTTAAAGCCATCCAAATGAAAGTCTATGTCAATATGTAGCGGAAAGCCAAATACGTGCCAATTCAATTTAGGTGAAATTGTGTTAAAAATAACTAGAGAGGTTCCCGAGAAATTTCTTGGTAAACACATTACTTATGGGTATAAAGGTAAAGATATATTCAATAACTTCTCAAAAATGACCAAAATGAACAGTGGACGGATTATATTCGACCACTGGTTGTCCACGGTAATATGCTAAAAGGTTATTGAAGCTGAAAAGGTCGATCTTACATGGAATCCATGTTTTATATTAATAACATACCCAGAAGCGTTTTGAGCTTCGCAGTGAAATCTTTTATCGACTTTTTGCTCACCTTCACTAATCTTCCGATTTGGGGAAAGGTGGTACATGTAAAATGCAAACTTTGTAATAATACCCAAATACTCCTCCATGTCCTCAACAATTGTAAAATATCTTCACAGCAGGGACGTTATACATGTTGACACAATATTATAATTACCCACCTGATTCAGTCATTCAATAGCCTGATTAAAAATTCTCAAGGCATTTTCAAAATATATGCTGATATTCCTGGATATACCGTATTAGGTACTCTCCCACCCAACATCTTGCCTACTGCCCAAAGACCGGATATTATATTATCAACCTACCAAAAAGTCTTTTTATATTATTGAGCTTACTGTTCCATTTGAAACCAATATTCAAAAGGCCCATGAGTTAAAAATATCTAGGTATGAAAACCTTCAGTCCCATATTATCCAGGAAGGGTATAAATGTCATCTTAACTGCAGTGAGATTGGTTACAGAGGGTTGGTGACAGCTGACAATATGAATAGATTGGGCTAGATTTTCAAAATTGTCGGTGGCAAATCTAGTACAAAAAAGCAACTTGCCAAAAATTTGAGCAAAATTGTCATCATCTGTAGTTATTCCATTTGGAACGCTCGAAATGAGCCTTGGGGTGGGGACAACCGACACCAATGAAGAGGAAACATTAAATCTTCATATATGTGGCGGATTCCGCCACATATATGAAGATTTAATGTTTCCTCTTCATTGGTGTCGGTTGTCCCCACCCCAAGTTTCCTGGGTTTCTCTATTTACTAGTCTACTTTATATGCGTGATATGAATTAAATGTACAACTGGCTCTGCACAAGTACTCAAAAATGCTCGAAAGGGCACTGCATGATTTTCCGATTACCCATAGGCACCATAGACAGGGGGAAGCAATTATCAGCTTGCGCAGTTGGAGTTCTAAAAAGATGCATTTAGTTTTGAAAACTTTATTATGTTAAAGGTATAGATTTGCATATTCCGAGACGACGTAAAGTTCATTTTGTGATCTTTTAAACTCTCAAGAGAAAATTGTTATCCCAAAAGCGTGGATTTAATACACTTATTGATTGAGGTAATTTATATTAACCAAATTTTAAACACTTAAAGCTATGCTTTCTATTTATGATATTGAAATTTGAAGTGTCTTGATCTCCAGATGAGGGAAAATTAACTGTAACTGTAACTCGTGGGCGTCACAAAGCTTGCTGATCGAAAATTAATTTCATTGTAACATATATAATAAAATAACAAAAATGAAACAAAGCAAAACAAATGCAAAGAGCATTCACCTCAGATATTCAAGGTGCATAGGATTTCAGCTCCAATGTTCAGGGTTTGGGGAAGCGTATGGATGCAACCGATATGTTTGAAATGCATACAACACTGCATTCTTTAAATTTAATTTAATCAACTACTACTTGAGTTTGTTCATATCAGGCAATTACAATCGTTTTTAAAAATCATATAGCCTGAGTTTGAAATAACTGTATCAGCGGAATATTATAAATTATAAATATAAGTGCTCATTTCAACGCCCACGTTTCGCTGAACATTACATTTTGAAGTGTTGTTCAAAGAAAGAGCCTCTTTTCGCTTCGTTTCTTTGCATAATTAGAAATCTTTAAATGCTGTTTACATATTAGGAATATCCTGAATTAAAGCTGGGCACAGTTTTTTTATACATAGTCGGCAAAATACCTAGTGTTCGTGACATAAACACAAAATTATACACATTTAAAAAGCAATTGAAGGAAATTTACGAAGACCACTAGGACAAAGCGTGGTCCGTGTGACACAAGAAAAACACTCATGAACCTCATGAGACCACAGCGTAAGTATGCCCTTATTGTATGAAATTCATACAGCAAACGTTATAAGAACATGGTTGAGTATATCCAGTGGAAAGCAGCCCACTTCACCGCAGGTGACCACAAAATACCCCAGTGTCATGTTTTTTTTTTTTTTTTTTTGCAGATAAAGATTAATTGCACTGAAAATGTAATCTAAAAACTTGGAGATATCAAAGCAATCACAGTCGTAATCACTTACATATATCCCCCTGAAAGCAACTATAGTCCGGCGGGAGCCATAGTCCGGGCTCCATAGACGATAAAGGAATAAAGCGTGAAATTAATGTTGCGTGAAGAGTCAACTGAATTGAGTGCCCTATTCTTTACCGCTATAGCCGGACTGTGAGTACGCCGGACTATAATTACTTCTACACCGGTCCTATATAATACCGCGCCCTCTCATATCAACCAACTTGTTCGCAGAACGCGAATTACACAGGGCCCCTGCAATTCACTATAAACTGGGAGTTGCGGTACGCGCCGGGCTTGGATTGTGGAGTCTATGCAATTTGCAGTCGCTTAGCTTTCTCTCTTATGACCATGGACCCGAGGTGGATGATTTTCATTATACTGCTACATATACCGCAAAGACCGAAAAATTCAATTACTTGAATAATTTTTACTCATCTTTACATAACTGTTTCAAAAATAATTCTAAACAAACTTCCTTTCACCTTTTAGTGTGTATAAAGTGTTTTATTACGTTTGTGTTTTATTTATTAGTATAAATCAACTGTATCGTTGATATTTAAATCTTGGGTTGACAGGGAACGGTAGCAAACATGTGGTATTTTGTGTACATAGTCAAGTCACAATAAAAATAAGATCAAGCTACCCTGAAGATTATTATAACCTACTTGCCTTAAAACATCCAATCATGGGCTCAACATTAGTGCTTAATGCTTATGAACATTGTTGTGACAGGATATGGAAAGAAGAGCTTCTCAGACAGTTCCCAAAACATTACAATTTAAGCGAGGTTTCACTTATACAACACTCTCTGCACATTGCCTAGTTAATAACATGTGCAATTTCCTCCTCATGCATTTAATCATATACTAAGAAGGACCCTCTTACAAACATGCAAATTCATCAACCCCCATAAATTTTGATTGATAACAACAGAATCATTACATATAACACCATCAGGGGGATATGTGTTTGGATAGACAAATATGTAAGTGATTGTGATTGTAAACTCAGTTTTTAAAATAATAAAACGTTACCGGATGTTATAAATCAATAAGCCATTACGCTAGCATTAGCAAAGGCTTTGAAAAGTCAACGATGCCTTAGATCTTGTTGAAGACGCTCTTGTCCTTTGTACACCGAAAATCTCTAACATAATAGCATGTTTCAACGCGCAAGGCCAGGACAGAAAGTAGGCAAGGGTCCGAGGTGTAAAGTACCGTGACTGTCCCACGAGATGGCTTCAAATCACGGAGCGGACCTCTGCCTTAATTTCGGGGTAAAATGCCACTAAATCTAACAAGAATAATAACGCTTGCTCCTTTTTTTGCGGAGATCGTCAGACTTTCCTCTAGGGACGTTAGGGATATACACGGCTGGAATCTTACTCGCATACGGCAGCGACACCGTGTCTTACGCGGCAGAAACCACACAGTGCATACTGGGCTAGTTGCGACGCAGTGGCTGCAAGAGCCTGTGTCGCACGCGAATGTGGTTGCCGATCCATACCCCGTCCTTGCAGGTTTTCTCCAAGAACTTCGGTTTCCTCCTGCATCTAAAATCGGACTTCTATCCATATAGCCTCCCATGTCGTTCCGGTGTGAAAGCAGATATAGTCCGGCGGGAGCCACAGTCCGTGGCTCCATAGACGATAACGGAATAAAGCGTGAAACTAATGTTACGTGAAGAGTCAACTGAATCGATTTCCCTATTGTTCACCATTGTTCCCGGACTATGAGTACGCCGGACTATAATTACTTCAACACCGGTGTGAAAGTAATCATAGTCCGGTAGGTATCATAGTCCGGGCCCCATAGAAAACAACGTAATAAAGCGTGAAACTAATGTTGCGTGAAGAGTCAACTGAATCGATTGCCCTATTGTTCACCATTGTTCCCGGACTATGAGCCCGGAGGACTATATCTCCTGCCACACCGGATTTACTCGTGTTGTAGCAGCCTAGAGCGCTCCACAGCGGCACCCTGAGCACTTCGGTGGACTTGTCGCACGTTATAAGAATTAAATATTATTAAATATTATATTTAGTATTATTATATTACCCTAATGGCTACACCCTATAGTTGCCCACCAGGTGGAGAGAATATAGATGGTGTAGATCGTACCGGAGTAGACTGTAGACATGTAGTAGTCTGATGTTTATTCAACGTTTTCTAGGCCAGTTTTTCCTTCTGTATCTGAATCCGATGGGGACGGGGGTGTCCGTCGAAAAAACTCGAGCATTTTTGAAGAAACGCAAAAATTCAAAATGGTCACAAAAACACTAAAAATTGGTGACTTGGTATAAAAACACTAACGCTTTAGCAATCATTAATTGAGACCCATATGACTAACTTGATAATCAATCAAATCAATAAACCATTTAAGATAACTCTAAAATTACTATAATAATGCATTGCCACACATAGCCAAGAGCTGTAATGATTGTGTATATCACTATAACGCATCCAGAGCAGTTTAAATATCATAACGTTATCAATCAATCAAATCAATCAATCAAATTTATTTCATCTCAACATAAAATATACAAACATTATACAATATAATTATGCACGATAAGCAAAATGGCGAATTGAGATGAGGACACTGCTAAGCGCATAGCGTGGAGTTGCAGTGCCCTTGAATTCAAAGGTTACAAACTTAGCTTGTTTGTAGAAGCATTTACCGGGATCTCTATTGGTAATGTTCGTGGGTGGGTGGGAAAACCGTCATATGTGCATTTGACCTTTAAAAGCAAAACCTCACATGTAGTAAAAACGGTTACATGACAAAACCTCATATGTAACATTTTCGAGAGACACCAAAAACTGAATAATTTGCTGTAATGCCATGCACTAGAAAGGTTTTCCTTTCTAAATATATTTAGGTAATTATTTACTCCAGATTCTGAAATAAAGTGTCATATGATTTACTATCATATTTGGCATGAAATTCAAGCTAGAACCCGATGTGACCAAAATGCACATATGAGGTTTTAGCACTGGGGCCCACTTTTTACATATGAGGTTTTGCATTTGACCTCTGGAGTTACATATGAGGTTTTTCCCGCCCAGCGATTAATAAAATTACAAAAATACAAAAGAACATGTGAATTGCATTAAATGTAATATTAATAATAATTGAACTTGTATAAGCTAGTACAATTGGGTCCTGGATTTAAAACAGGCAATCAACGTGTGTACATATTTATAAGCAACAATGAAAAACAGGACAAATGACAATGTTGTACGACTAATACCAACAAATGACAAGACAGGACAAAACAAGACAAACGAGAACAGACCGACTGTATATTTCCTATTTTCAAGAAAATAAGCCAAAAAGTTGAATGCAAGAGAAATGAAGTTATGGAGAGAGGTCATTGTTATAGAAACTGATGAGTGTATTTTTTAAGTTAGTTTTAAATGATGCAAAGGACGGAGAATTTTTAAGGTGAGCAGGTAGGTTTTTTTCCAAAGTAGAGGGCCTTGAGAACTAGGGGTGTTCCTGGCAAAACAGTGTTTGTTTTCTTGATGAAAAAGTCTTGGCCATATCTTGTATTATAGTGATGAGAGGGCGTGTCAATGTCGTCAGGAATAAGGTCAGTAGGGAGGAGATCATGATGGAATCGGAACATAAAAGATGCAAGCTGTAGTTTGTAGATATCATAAATCTTCAGAGTTTTGAGTGATGAAAAAAGAGGTCAGTATGAGCAAGCCAAAAAGAGTTACTGCATGTTCTAATAATTCTTTTTTGAAGTAAAAAGAGCGAGTCAAGATTGGCATTGTTGGAATCGGCCCATATCATTGCCCCATAAGAAAAATAAGGTAGAACAAGAGAATTGTACAATGTTTTCAATGACTCAGTTGGGAAGAATGGTCGAACCTTACGTATTATACCATTGTATTTAGATACTAGTTTAGAAACATGCTGTGTTTGAGAAGTCCATGATAAATTGTGATCAAAAAGTAGGCCTAGAAATTTAGTAGTATCTACTTGCTGAATTAGTGTATTATCTATTTTAAGCTTAGGTGTAATGTCTTGTTTATTACTGTGCTTATTTTTAAATATGATGTAATTATTTTTTTTAATGTTGAGAGATAACTTATTTAGTTTAAACCAATTGGAAATGCTAATTAATTCAGTGTTTATAATTTTTTTCTAATGTTTTAGGATCAGAGTGATTGATATAATATGCAAGATATAGCATCCTAGATAGGCTTCTAAAAAGGCTGGAAATGTTAGTCAGTAAAGATCAGTATTCCATTCATATATAGCCTAAAGATATAATTTTTGTGGATTTTAGTTGAATTATTACCTCCATAAAATCCCAGTTAACTAAGTGTCATTGAGTCGTTATTTTCCCAATATGGATGACATTGGACGCATAAAACCTACGAAAAAAAGAAACATATCTCTAGACTATGAGTGGTTGGATTTTACTAAGTGCCATTGCAGCCATATTGGATACCCATCTAGGATGGCATCTACCTGTTTATCGATCGCTCTGATTACCTAATGATATAAACTTATCCGACTAACTTTACAGGGATATACACAGCCAAAGCTACACTGATACTATCTTAATTATGGAAGCCCATCTTAGATGCTACAATACCCTAAATTCCTAAGAAAATCTAACAATCACGCAAAAAGTGAGGTAGGGGTATTTTGTTGTCAGATCTACTAGCCATTTCCCACTAACCAAAGTCAGGGGTCCGCTCCGTGATTTTTTGTCGGATTGGGTTTGAAGGTTTAAGGGACATTAGGAGATTGAAGGAAAATACTTCATATGGTTTTTAATACCTCTTGACTTTCAAAACACGCAGTATAGATAACAATTACCACCTGCAATCAAAAGAGAGTTCACAGTCATTGCTTACGTGATTACATAATCTTATGTTAATTAGTCCAATGAATGTAGAAGAAATTATAATCAAATACTGGACTAACCTTGCAAAGGTTAAGAACCTTGCAAGGTTAAGACACTATCAGTGATTTGCTAAATCAGCAAATCGAAACAATCATCAATTATACACAATTACAGGTACCTAACATACCCTGCAAATGATAAGACCATAAGCAACCTATAAGGACAGAACGGAGATTTTATCATTACTGTCCTACGGACACTTACACAACACTTAATTGATGATAATCGTATCTTGGTAACACGCCGTTTTCTTCCTTGTTCGGTCAATTCTACAGCTGGAAAAGGTAACTTATGAAAATTCTACAGACTTACCCTCAACTTTGAGCTATTCCTGCAAATTTCAATATTGTTTCAAATCATGATATGTCCTTAAGTGCCTTGCCCAAGAGTACAACACAGTGAACCTCAGCGGGACTCCAACCTTTTTATCGTCCTTGCTTCGTGATTACATAATCTTTATGTTATAGTCACAATAATTGAGAAGAAATTATGAATCAAACTACTGTACAACCTTGCAAGTTGTAAGAACCTTGCAAAGGTTTAGAAGACACTCTCAGTGATTTGCTAAATCAGCAAATCCGAAAAAATCATGCATGTATGCAACAGTAACGTATCCTAAACATACGCCTGCAAATGATAAGACCAGAAGCAACGTAATAGGACAACATCGGAGATTTTAGTCATTACTGTGCGAACGGAAGCACTTACTACAACACGTAATTGAATGGAGAATCGTATCTTGGAACACTGCCGTTTTCTTCCTTTTGCTGTCAATTCTACAGCTGAAAAGGTAACTTAATGAGAAATTCTACAGACTTACCTTCACTTTGAGCTATTCCTGCAAATTTCAATATTATTTTCAATACTGATAGTGGTCTTTAAGTGACTTGCCCAAGTGCACAGCACCTGGCCTCATCGGGACTCAAACCCATGACCTTTGGGTCAATGATCGGTCGTTGCATCCACTGTACCACATGTTCCCTTGAAATAGATACACATGTGCACCTTTCTAGATGTTTTTACCTTCTCAGACACACCAACTGCATATGGTATGGTAATTTGCTTCTGGATTTGAGGTTGCTGTTTTTGCAGTGGATCCCATCATTAAGAATTTTTTTTTGGTTTTCTTGGCTTTTTTGGAATGCCCAATTACTTGGTACCCGCATTTAGATAACGCTTTTTTGATGTAACAGATTTTCAGATGCGATCTTCGCTCCTTGGTTCGGATGATACTATCAGCCCGATAATGTAGGTGCGGATCACGCCTAATTTTTGAACGAGGGATAGTGGGACCCAATTGTAGATAATGATCTGTATGGGTCGGTTTTTCGTGTACACCACTGCGGTTTTCATCGACTTAACGAGGCAATCCAGGAAGGCAATTGGTTGTTTGTGCTACCTTCCTGGGTAATCTTATGTGTGGGTTTTAAGTTGTTTAATGTGTCAAAAGATGACCAATATGTCCGTCGCACATCTACGCCATAGTCTGGGAAAAAACACCCTTATAAACTGCTTAGAGCACTTTTGTTCAAACCATTCCATGACGCAAATTAGCGATTATGGGTGATTTGGCCATTGTTGGGAAAAGAGGTGTCAATTTGGAGTTCAACAGCTTCAATTATATTGTCGATGGCTCCACTTTTGTGCGTCCTTTCAAATTCACGTCTTGCTTTAGACACTTTTCGATGACATAAATACAACTTTGGTGTGAAATGTAAATGATAGAGCTGTCACATCATAGGATGTTATAATTTCATCCTCTTTTAATACCACATCTTTTCAACAAAGTTTTGGGTGTTGGCAATATGATGGGGAGATTGGCCGCCACTTGTGGTGGCAATAATCTGTTTGTGTACTTGCCAAGGTTGTAAGTAGTCAGAGTCGATAAGCCACTATTGGGCGTAATGGTGCATAGGTTCAATTTAACGTCTTTGGAAGTCCATAGAAAGCGGGGATGTTTGGTTCTGTTGGTGGAAAGTACTTTCTGTTTTTTTTCACTGCTTCAATGATACCTTCGGTCCAAAGTTTGTAACAAACTGGTCACCTTCTTTTTATAGCCACTGGTGGGGGGGTTTGTAGCCCAGTTGTTTGTTAAGTGTTTTTATCATTTAAAGTCAGGCACTTCTTAACACTAGTCGGATTTGTTCAGACCCAACACGACACATTTGCCTTGCCCTTGTCTGCCGGCAAAATAACTAATCGTTATCATTCTGCAAGTTGGTAAGGGCATTTTTTTCCTCCTGGGGAATTTATGGTAGAAGTCTACTGGGCAATTTTAATCTGTTAACTGACCTTGAGTGTGAGTTCGTCCGCTTTACCAGAATCTAAATTGGCCTTCCAAGTTTCCGACTCTGTGGCAGTGATCAATTATCAACTATCGGTACAACTATCGGTACACGTGCGCTTGAAACAGCGAAACCAAAGCCTTTGGATAATAACGAATTCTCTCTATCAGTCAACTGATGGTTACTAAGATTCCTGATCCATTTCTCATTAACATTGTTGGAATTCTTACGAGTGTCAGTACGCCAATTAAAGTCTGACTCAGAGATTTTTCAAATATAAATTTTTGTGTATTTATTGAAAATAGTCAACTGGATCTAAAGATAGTCACCTAAAATTCCCAATTCCAAAGTTTGAGGTGTATCGGATTTTTCGTTTGCATGCAGTAAACATTTATGTGTAGTATACAGTACCATAGGATACTGTGTATAACTAAATTTCCGGATCCGGAAATATATAACAAAGTTGCGATTTTCTATATGAAGGACTTCGATTTGAGCTTAGCTATTTCACACAGTGTTTAGTATATGGACAAGCTTTATGTATATGCAAAAAACACAATTTGTTTGAAAATTGAGGGCGCCCTCCTCGGGAAATCTCTGAGTCGGCCTTTAAGGTCCAAATCCTATCTACTCGTTGTACTTTTCTCCCTGAGTTTCGCGAATTTTTCAATATGGCGCTGTTTTGTTTTGATGTGTTGGGACGCTTGAGTGCGCTCTACAAATTGTCTAATTTGATCAAATTCGTTGCTAAGTAACGTGGACTTGCCGCACTTTCCGCACAATCTGAAAACTTATTGTTCAATACATCAATGGTAACGTTTACTTGTCTAATTCTCTCGTTTAGCAATTTCTTCTCGGCGTTTTTTTAATGTTAGACGCACGATACCCTTTGACATTGCTCGATTGCACGATACCCGTTGACATTTGACATTCGTTGGTATTCCCGCCGTTTAACACGTGATCAACCTGAAACATCGCAGTTGCCTGATGAAGTCCGAGGTGTTCGGACGAAATATTGCAGTTCTTAACCTCTGCAAGGTCAGTCCAGTGTTTGATTCATAATTTCTTCTACATTATTCTTTTCTGGATGAATCATAATCTACATCAACAGTCACAATGAATGTTTTAACGAAACTTTTGAGTGAAGAACAGATGAATACGCTCCACGCATGCCAAGCTAGCAAGTAAGTGGCCGGTGTGAAAGTAATCATAGTCCGGCAGGTATCATAGTCCGGGCTCCATAGACTACAACGGAATAAAGCGTGCAGCTAATGTTGCGTGAAGAACCAACTGAATCGATTGCCCTGTTGTTCACCATTGTTCCCGGACTGTGAGCCCGGAGGACTATATCTCCTGCAACACCGGTGATGTCACCGAAGTCAACGGACCAAAATGGACCATTCATCAAGCAACAACGTCATTTACGCCATCGTCTGCAAGAGATGGTACATGCATACATGTATTGGAGAGACAAATCTCATTTCAATCAAATTTGCAGCCCATGTTGGATCTATCAACAAGCACCAAAATATGCCGGTTGCGAACCACTTCAACTCAGAACCTCTGGCCATGTCTACAGAAGGCAACATCAACCAGTTGAGAAGCCTTGCCCTATTGTTTTCTTCTTTGTTTCACGCACTTTAACATAAACGCACTCACTCTCTGTTAACCTGATGAAGTGCCTCGAAATATCGTTGTATTTTTAAACTAATTATGCACTTTTCACAAAAACTTACGTGAATTATATTAACGTAAAAACAGCATTATTTGCACGTGACTTTCTTTGGAATTAAAAGTCCTCAATCCCATTACAGGGAAGCGTAAAAAAGTAATAGACCTCTGGATTACTGGGTACCCAATAATCAGACAGATAACGCTAAAAGCAATTTCAAGCGCGCGAAGATATTGTTCAAATCTCGAGAAATCGTCTTGGGATACATGAAGTACGAAGTACTCTCTATAATTAAAAAAAGTGAAAATACCATTCCGCAAAGAAGTAAAATTCATAAAACTCACTCCTTCGTCCGCTGGGCCACATCTTTATCAACATTTTCATCCGCCTAGTTACTTAACGAACTATATAGACAGGTACATCCCAGGTCATAACTAATCTAGTTTCCTACCATATAGCCACTATTTTTTTATGTTGCATAAACTATAATATTGTTTAAAATAAGCTTTCGGGCCACCCTGATTTTTGACTTAAAAACAAAA
>JAMKCH010014148.1:0-26403 GCA_023653785.1 Ophioderma brevispina
TTTCAACAGGCATGTACGTGCGCACATCGTTTAGTGGTCACAACAGCAAAATATGGGAAAAAGGGTATGTTTTTTTCTTAATTTACCCTGAATTGTTCAGGTGATAATCTCATTAAGCAGGGGTCAAAAAAATCCATCAAAATATTGTATCGGACTTGGGAAGTAAAAGCAAAGCAATGATAATAAGGGTGGTATTACGCTTCAATGGCACTGCGTACATGCGCGTATACATAACAGATAAAAATCGTGTTTAGGGTATGTTTTAGCTTGTTTTTATTGGGCAAGGATAGGGTGTTTACATCATACTCGCAGGTGGGTTTAGTGAAATTCCTTTCACAAATCAATTCACAAAAAAAAACGCATCATAATCCCCTTTGGACACAAGTGCCCCCCCCCTCCCGCGGTTTGGTTTTTGGTATTAAATTTGGTCTTATTATTGTGGGTTTTACTCCTGTTGCTAATAAATAATTTATTAAATTGATTTGTATAGATAACCTAAATATGTCAAACCGTTTGTCAATTCTAAACAACAAATAGTTCTGGCCATGGAGAAAGAGATAAGAAGGAAAGCACACGATCCCCTTTGCTTTGACCAATCCATCTGCCGTCCGATCATTGCAATTGTTATTCATATCTCATAAATCACAAGTGGCCCTTCCGGGATAATCCTAATCCGGTTTCTCGCTCGAGAAAATTCTCAGTTCATGGTTGTTTCTCTTCATTGCGTAAAGTTCCGGGTCATTCTTCCCATGAAATTGTGAAGTACGCGTTCATGGTATGTAATAATCACATTATTAAGCAGAGATCCCTTTCGTCCAAAAATATTGTCCAATTCGAAGTAAAAAGCAGATAATAAAGGGATATTAATGACAGCAGATGCTTGCTTAACTTGTTTTGGTGTAGCAAACGTACAAAAATACTTTGTTCAGGGGTAGCAAAAACAGACAGAACTACTTGTTTATGGCATGTTTTAGTTGGGTGGAAATAGCTTGTATGGGTGTCATGTTTTAAGTCCATGTTCACACATCAGGATACAATACACTTTGAATACAAGGCCCCGGGTTACTTGTTGAATTTCAACGCACGATCCATAAAAGGCTTTCCCCCTGGAGATATAGTCCTTCGGACTCTTCTGTCCCAGGAATAGTAACCTTAAGCCGGACTACATACCTGAGTGGTCCTCCGGCATGGCTTGTAGAGTCGGTGGTGTTTACCCTCTGCAACCAAGTTCCTAGTACGAGTAGTCTTTGCTTAAAAAAAACCAACTGAGCTATTCAACCTTTGTGTTGGCGGTTGATCCCTTAATTGTTTGCCGATCATCATTACTCTGAACAGCTACAGTATATCCTTGGTGCTATCTTTACCTCTCGTTTAGTTTATAATTGTTTCTTCATCAGCGTTGCCATCAAATGATCCCGTAAATGTACAAACGGCCGTTTCCCATCTCTGTTCTTCATATATATATTAAATATATATAATATATAAATATATATATAGTATATATAATATATATATCTATGATATATATATATTTATAACTCATAGGAAAATTATTATTTCGGTGACTATCTTGGAATTAAGAGTGCTCAATCCATTACAGGAGAGCGTAAAATAAATTAAAATTATAGACCTCTGGAAAGTCAATCGTTACTCTGAGTTTCAACGGTATCACCTCACTTACGATCACGGGTACCACGATTACATGAGGCAATTAGGAGATCTTTCAGCAGACGGATTATGACTCAACAGTCGTGTCTAAACCAGTAGACATGTATGGATATACATGCCATGGTGCACTACTGAGGCATTCCCAGCACTGGTCCTGTACTTTTCCAAATCGTCGAGAGTGCTCACAACCACTACGAGTATGGGGGCGTAATATAACATCATAGTAAACAGTAATTATGTACAGGGGTTTTTGACTAATCTTTGGAATTAAGAGTGCCTCAATCCCATTACAGGAGAGCGTAAAATAACTTACACAGTAATCGACCTCTGGACAGGCAACCGTTACTCTGAGTTTCACGTATAACCCTCACTCTTGAAACTCAGTAACGGTTGCCTTTCCAGAGGTCCTATAACTTTGGATTTTATTTAGCTCTCCTGTAAGGGATTGACACTCTTAATTCCAAATAGTCCCTGTAAATAAACTGTTTACTATGATTTATATTACGCCCCCACTACTCGTAGTGGTTGAGCATTCTCGACTATTTGGAAAGTAGACAAGTGCTGGAAATGCCTCTCGTGACACCATGCATTAATATACATACATGTCTACTGGTTAAGACCGCCTGTGAGTCATCATCCGTGTCTGAAGATCGGTACCCAGTGATCGTAGTGAGGGGTATACCGTGAAACTCAGAGTAACTGTTGCCTTTCCAGAGGTCTATCCTTTGTATTATATAGATATCTATAATATATATATCTATATATCTTATATATATATATATATCTATATATATAGATATATATATATTAATATAATAGGCGAGGAAGACCTATCTTCATTGCAGATGCTCAATGCTTTGAAAGCAGAGCCTAGAGAATTGATTGAACTTGAGATGAATTGACAACTACCGTTCCAGTATGTTCATCAATTTTATCTTATTATATATATATATTAATATTATTCTCATATTATTGAGCGACTAGCGAGCGTCCAAATTCACGTAAAGGTTTTTGTGACATGCATAATTAGTTGAAAAATACAAACGATATTTCGAGGCACAATGCCCTCATCAGGTTACAGAGCGTGAGAGAGTGTTTTGTTTAGTGCGTATCGTCGTGGTTACGACATAGAATTATACACCATTTTGTAGTTTTAAACATTGTACAATAACACCAAATTTATCACTCTTTGGGGGGGCATAGTGCCATTACCCTCGTTTTACCACAGGGGAGGAGTTAACACCCCAGGTAAACTTTCAACGTGCCCTCTGTGCGCAAACATGTTCACAACTTTCGTAACGTCTTCCATATAATTATTTTCACATCCTTCCGTCATATTTGTCGAAACAAATGTGAAGGTAGCGCCGTCAACCGGGGTTAGCGTCGAAGTCGATTGGGTGGGAGTCGTTCTATTCCAACCTCTACTACCCATTATTGAAAATGTGGCATTCTGATTGGTCATTTACTGCCCATTATTCCTGCAATAATGAGCCGCATTTAATATGCCATTTTCCTTATCATTTATTTTCATTCCAGCAGAACAAAATATACATAAATAAGGCATATTAACTTAAAACCTTAACAACAAACAACATAAAATAAGTTTTTTTTAGTTAATAGAATAGAAATCAAGGTTTTGTAGTAGCATCTACGTGCTTCATAATGTAATCCTCGGGCGGGAAAAAAATCAACCAAAAAATGGGGTGCCATTAATTAGTTTTTCCGATCTCGGTCACATTATTCGCCGCTAATGATAACTGCATTACCCTTTAGTTATTAGTTCAAATATTGTTTAAATGTTTGTGCACTAATGGCTCTAAAATTATAATGTTGATTAAAAACTAGTCATTTTTCCATATCATTTTAAAAACACTAAAAAATTAAAAAAAAAAAAAAAAATCCAATATTCCTAACTTTTTTATGCAACATTTCAGTTTTTTTTTTTTTCATTCTAATACATACTCTCCTGACGTGTGTCCTGTGGAAATGACTAATTTTGCCAACTTGTGAACTTTGACGGTCATTGTGACGCCATACTAAGTTTGTTGTAAGCACTAGAAAAACGGTGGACCAATGCTGTCAACTGTTTACCAAACATCGAAATCATCTATTGGTTTAAATAATGAATTCTAGGGTTGATTTTTTACCACCCCACCCCATAGTAAAATCCGTGTTACAAAAATAGACTCGTAAACATATGGTGAAAGTTTTGATTTTCTTGATGTAACTTGGATATTCCTGCAAACTAAATAAACTAATATATACATCATTAAAAACTCGCCTGTTCAGAACAATTGAATATTTTTCTTTGGAAGTTGTTTGTTAAAGCGTTGTGGCCCTCTAATTGTTTAGATAATGTTTAGATTTTATGAGTAAATTAAACCCATTTAAAATTAACTGTTAATTCCGTTTCAAGATTTGGTATATATTTTAAAAACAGCGTGTACATTAAAAGATATAACATATGTAATGAAGAAATTTTTTTTTAAGAAACAGAAAAATAATGGTTGGTTATAAAGTTTGTATAGACACTTTCATCCTCCAAAACCTTATTTAATTAGGAACCTTTGCGTTATTTAAATATTTTTCTGAGATCAATTTTTTAACAATCTGCCAATAATTTATTGTGTGTTGCAACATGGCAACTATGTACTTAATTTTTATATAATATGCACTCCAATGTTTGTGTTCCTTCCAACGTATTTACTACTCCCCGGAATTTAAATGGGGTTTTTTTGGCAAAAATGAGTTTAAACGAATTCGCTCTAATTAACGATATTAATTTTAAGGATTCCTCAGCATCATCGTCGTCGTCATCGTCATCATCGTCTCATCGTCGTCATCAATCGTCATCATCATCGTCATCATCATCGTCATCATCATCAATCTTATCATCATTGATCAGTATGCATCATTGTCGTCGTCAAGCCCTTCGTTGTTTCCTTATTTATCATCGTTATTGCTACCAAACAATCAACCGCCATCGTTTTCTATCATTGTTGCATCATCAGCATCACATTTAACATAGTAAACACCCGTGCTATAAGTGCTCCCCTACCAAGAGCTTAGAAATCACAACACCAGTGAAAGTAGCCATTGTCCCCCGCTATTATAGTCCGGGAGGTCAGGCCAATGTTTTAATAAGGGGGGGGGGGGGTGTTATTAAAAACGAACGCTAGTCGTCAATCGCCTTCGTGGTCTATTCGGTATAGTGTAGGCCGGTAATGCCTAAGACAGCCGTCTTGTTTTTTTTTTTTTTTTTTTCGTAAAAGAAATTCCACTGTTATTTGTCTTTTGGGTGTACTTATTGGAAAAAATATCTTGGAATTTTTTGAAACGTTTTTAGGGTGTCAAATCCAAGATGGGCCAAATTACACAATTTCCATTATAATTGGTATTCTGAACCTGAACGCAATTGAGGTCCAACTTGGACTACAATACCCATGTTTTCAATACCAAAGAGTTCAAAAACCGCTAAATTTCAGTATGGCAGTCACATTAAAACAACTAAAACTTACGTGTACCTGGTGTCCAAGATGGCGTCCAAACTGGCCGCCAAAAGCGATGTTATAATAAAACACTTCATGCACCATGAGAATAGGATTCAGATTCATGGTGTATGTATATCTTGTGATATCTTGTGATTTCAAATTTTTCTTTTTTTGTTAACAACCTTCAATTCCTGAATTATTAAACTTATGGGGCAATTAACATTGTATTGTAATACTTGAGACAGACGAAACGCTTTCACTATATTTGTTTGCTAACATGCTTTGAATTCCAAGATGGCGGTCACCTCGACGTATCTAAACTAATAAAGAGCGAACTTTCCCATGTTGTTTTTTTTTCCCCTGGAGGCTGCCATGTTGACGCGCGGTCGGCGCCATGTGGACCGCCATGTTGGAATGGTCCGTCTGTTCAGTTATCCCCTTCCCATCGTGACTTGCGATGCCTCTGGGTTATGTATTCGACCTTGTTCAACTGCTGATAGTGATAAATCATTGAATTGCAAAAAACGTTTTGTACAGGAGTCAGGCGTATTGAATTGCGGTGGGGGTGACAAAGAGTAAAATTTAAAAAAAGAAAAATTTAATTAAAATGAGGGTACCTTCGTCCGGGAGTAGTTAATTATTCATGTTCGTGGCTTAAATTATGAACATTGCTCCATGAGTTTGGACCTCTTTGTAATTCTATGTAAAAATAATTTATTTCTTGGGTATAAAAAAGAGAACAACCTGGAACCTACTAAAAATATTAAAGATGATTTTATACTATGTATTTTAATTCATTAAATGTTCATAATTCTCATTAACGTATTATTTGACGCAATAATTGATGGTGACCTTTCGTTGTCGACGTCTTATTCGTGTGCTGGTAAGTTTGACCTCGCTGATATTCGCTGGTTCCCTCTAACTCTTTGCCACGTATATAAACCATCGAGTTCTAACTTCTGCAGCGCTATGATCGGCATGGTACCAGTCTAAGTCCGAACATGGTGGTACTGGTATACACTATTTACTACTACTACAAAACAGCAAATATTGGCGTAAAAACACTTCACGATTAACGGTGTTATTAGCAAATTCAATTTCATCATTGTTCAATATGTTCCATAAAATCCTTGCATACAATACAAACAAACGCTAAGTCCAGTGAAGCCAAAAACAACGTAATACCTGTTTATAAATCCTATCTGGTCATTACCGGCTCATTATCGTTTACAGACCCCGTGTACGACCCAGTTACCGGCAATGTTTGTGTAAACGTTAGGAGGGGGCCTGGTATCTTGACATAGGTCGGCCTCATTGTTACCCCTGGGCTTTGTTCTGTTAGAGTTTTAATACATAATGGGCCATAACGATATTCCGCAATGAATGGATTCGCAGGCAACAAACGAAAGTGACGTAGGATGTTTAACTGGGCTATTGGAGTCCGGCTTCATTGGTCATTTTACTTCAAATATCCGCAAAATACAGACACTCACGAAAACACCAGCATTAATAACAAGCATCTTATTTGTGCTTTTCATTTCAGGTTTTTGCAATATTCTTATGATGTATTGTTGTTGGGGATTTGTTTTTTTACAAGGGTGACATGCCAACGTGAAATGCGGTGCCGAATTGCGCAATTAGTCATATTGTGGTTACTCTCACACACACTGTAAAATATTACAGTGCAATTACACAGCAAATACCGGTAAATGATTAGAAAATTACGAGTATCGCTAATTTCTTTCACCATCAGCGACTCGAAATCGGATGGGGGCCGACAATCTAAACACGACTATGGTAATAGCCAGCTATCATCTGTGGTCCAATACACTCATTATTAATGTAAAAAGGGAGTTTCATTTGTTCACTATTTTACTCAAAATATCATAGAAAAGACAAAATAAAATACAATATATAAAAACACGCAAGTGGTACAAGAGAATCACCTCAAAGTTGTAATTTTAGGCATTAGGCCTATGTTCTTGATTTGTGCAACATGACTGCGAAGTTGTTTTACAGGGTGAATTAACCCCGGATTTTCGCTTTAAACAATCTTTCCTTCGCATGCAATTTTAATATGATTTTTAATTTTTTAATAGAAAAATACGGCAGGGGTGGAAACAATTTGGTTTGGGTAGAGACTGAAGCGTGAGAATTTGGAAGTGGGGCCCATAGTGATTTTTTGCCGAAAAAAGGACCAATAGCTTTACCATGCAGAGGTTTAACGTATGACAATTTTTGCCATACTTTCTTGAAATGTGGGAAATTTTGCCATGTTGTTTTTGGGAAATTTTGGCTTCAGATTTAGAAGTTGGAGAAAGTTTTTGACAAGAAAGCCCATTTTGGTGATGATTGTTCAAAAAGGACCATTGGGGGGTTTGATCCCCACTTTTAACCAAAAAAATCCACTTTTTCGAGGTCCCCCCCCCAAAAAAAAAACCCAATCCTGCGTCGGCCTTGCGCTCAAGCAAGAGTAGGCCATATTTACATTAGACCTATCATGAATGATTATCTCATTACAGTTTGTTTGTTTGAATCATTGCAAGCCTATTTGTCAATAAATATTGGCCGCTTTTATCCACTTAAAGGTGGGGCCCAGGACACGTAGCCCAGTTACACCTATAAGGAGTCATTGTGGTTCGCAAAAGCGCGGTCAGGGGAAGTCAGCTCGGTCCAGGAAAAATTCTTCCTGATTGGCACCGTAGCGTCCAAACCGGCCCCCTCTTTTGCTCAACATTCCTGATTTTTGCCACATTTCTATTTCTTCCAAGGCCCCCCCGTATTTTTCCCATTTTCCCCCACGATTGACTAAGTCACTTCGTGGACCCTTTCCTCCGACCCCAGCTCCGTACTATGGGGTCTTTGGGAGAGGGAAGTTTCTTTGGATGGCTCAATGGCAGTAAATTTTCTCCTGGGCTCATTATGCTATGTTGGAGAACAATCATGATAGCTCTTGACTTAGCACAGTTTGAAGCAGCTTGAAGCATAGTGAAACGTGAATTTGTAACAACGAAAGGCAACCCCCCCCCCCCCCCCCACCCGACAAAGAGGTCTGGTGCCGGTGCGCCAATGCAGAATGGCACCAGGAGTAAAGGTAGACTTACAGCATGCCACTGTCGCTCCAGCTCTGCCGCAAATTATTGGCTCCCTTTCGGGCAATATACTCGGGGCACTCCCATCTTGGAAATTTTGCTAATTTTTTTTTAAGAGGGTCTTTGTGTGAAAATTTTGGCAACATTTTCTACAAGTATAGGTCTTGGGTAAAGATTTCCCAAAATTGGCCGAAAAAAATGGGAGTCTTTGGATGATGATGGATTTTTCAATA
The DNA here is from genome assembly GCA_023653785.1 of Ophioderma brevispina. Classification (NCBI taxonomy): domain Eukaryota; kingdom Metazoa; phylum Echinodermata; class Ophiuroidea; order Amphilepidida; family Ophiodermatidae; genus Ophioderma; species Ophioderma brevispina. The sequence continues at coordinate 8,485 of JAMKCH010014148.1, forward strand.
ATACCCGGTCCCTTGGGTGACAATGATGCTGGTGAAAACAACCATAAAAATATGCCTAAAAACGTCCTAATGCACATACCCCCCTCACCCTGTGTAACCCCTTGGACCTTAGCAAAGAATCCCATCTAGGGGCCTATAGGTGCTGGCCTCTCGCGGCCCTTAGAGATGGCCCAATGCAATGGCGTAGGCAGCAGGGGAGGAAAAACGTGTTCAGGGGGAGATCAGCCCGGTCAGGGGACATTCGTCCCGACTGATTTTTCATGATTTTCCCACAAAAAATTTCCTGATTGTACCGGACCCTCAACTTCCTTCCAAGAGAGCTTCCCTGATTTCCCTTTTTTGAACATCCGTTGAGTTGCCCTTACCCTCCAACCCCAGATACGACACTGTGGTTCTTTGGGAGTGCATGCGCAGTTCCTTGGCTTGCATAAATTTTTGCAGTAGGTTCTCCTGGACGCTCTACTGATAATGGTACAATCTAAAATGATTTTTCACATAATCCTGTCATCATCATATTTTGCTTCACAAAATAAACACTTCGATGCCTCCTTTGGAACCAAGGAACTCATTTTACCATTTAGTCTAAAAAACATACTTCACATAAGATGGCAGCTAATTTGGCAGCTATAAGTAAGTACTAGGCAAAAATCAATAGCAAAAAATGGGCGATTTTTCATACCTACATTATTTTATACGCATTCGGAAATATGAATATAATCCAAAATTACTGAGCATAATACTCTTGACACAAGAAACTCAATCTAATTCTATTCTACCATTGAAATTGTTCTAATATGAAATAAAACCAAGATAACCATGTATTAATAAAACTTGATTTTTTGATAATAGACTAACATTGGAAATTTTGATAAAACGTGAATAAAACTCCAACATAATTTGTATATCTTTTAACCAATTTTGTTAAATGTATTAATGCTTCAAATCTAAAATGAACCATATCATTTTGTTTTTTGTAAGATGGCGGCCACCGTAGGTAAAAACTGATAATAGTAAATCTAAAATGATGTTCACATAGATCCAATGCACCGATCTATTTTTGATTACCAAAATAACCACATTTCAATGCATCCTTTGCCCAAGGAACTCATATTATCCCCATTTATGTTTAAAAACATACTTCAAAATTAAGATGGCAGCTAATTTGGCTGAACTAGCAAAAAACTAGCAAAAATCATAGTCAAAAAATGGGATTTTTTAATACCTACATTCTGTTATACGCAATTCGAAATTTGAATATAAATCAATGAACAACTATAGTACACTCTTTGATAACTCATTCTAAACCATTTAAATGTTACTAATATGAATAAGAAGCAAGATAACTCATCTATATAAAAACTCAATATCGAACATTGGAATTGATAAAAACGTAAATGAAACCCATATATTTGTATATATACGCAAGTACTTTTACCAATTTTTGTTAATGTAACTGCTTCAATCTAAAATGACCATACTATAGTCATTTTGTTTTACAAAACCTCATGATAACATGAGTGTGTCCAAAAGTGGTTATCTCAGTTGCTTCTTATTTCATATGTATTTATTCATGTTTCCTAATGCAAATACCATATAAAATATGGAGATATATGTGTAGATAATATTTGAAATATTGCCAGTTTTGGCTATTAATGTTCACAAAACTTAAATGATAGAATGAGTTTTTTGTGTCCACAAGTTTATAGTTGCTTCATTATATTAAGAAAAAAATCCTATGTTGGCTGTTCATAGTGACAATGGCCATATTAGTGACCATCTAGAATTTAAAGGGGGATGGCCCGATTTAAGTCTATAAGTTTTTCATATTGATAGAATTGCCTTCACCCCAAAGCCCCATCTGTAAAGTTTCGCGCCGATATTTCAACCCGTTTTGATGTGAGAGCTAAAAACGTCATTTTGCAATCCCCATAGAGTACTGTGTAAAATTAATATTGGTCGACCAAAAAGGGGCACATTTTCGCTCATAACACCCAAACCAAACATCCTTTAGCCCTAAGATTTCACAGGTAATTGAAAAAAATAGTAGTTTTCTTCTGATACCAAAATTTTGGCCGCTTCCGGTAAAATCTGGGGTCCCTGGGGACGAGGCTATTAGCGATCGGGCCACGGACCTTTAAGGCATGTTAATTAAAACTTACTTGATAGGGGTTTCATGTGTCCAAAAGTATTTATCGAGTCGCTTCTATGTGTACATTTTTTTTTTTTTTTTTTTTTCTTAATATAACTAGTGCATTTTCAGACATTTTAAAGCACTTTTTCCAGATGCCATGCAAGAAAGTAGTCCACCCAAGATTTTTGATCCTTACGGCAGCCAGGTTAGTGGTGTATAACCCATAGAGTACTGTGTAAAATTAATATTGGTCGACCAAAAAGGGGCACATTTTCGCTCATAACATCCAAACCAAACATCCTTTAGCCCTAAGATTTCACAGGGTAATTGAGAAAAATAGTAGTTTTCTTCTGATACCAAAATTTTGGCCGCTTCCGGTAAAATCTGGGGTCCCTGGGGACGAGGCTATTAGCGATCGGGCCATGGACCTTTAAGGCATGTTAATTAAAACTTACTTGATAGGGGTTTCATGTGTCCAAAAGTATTTATCGAGTCGCTTCTATGTGTACAACATATCGTCACGAATCTTCCAAACAGGCCAATCGACCAAAAGTCACATTTCGAGATATCGGCGATTGAAGTTTTAGAGAATTAGGAACTTGCATATCTAAAATTTGAAACATTTTAGGAAAATGATTTTATGTGTACATATTTGACATTGAAACGTTCCTCATTTTGAGCACGCTTTCAATTCAAATATCCTTTGTTTAACTTTAATTATAAAGTGATTGGTCTGTTTGCAAAAACTAAAAAACCTCCGCTGTTTCTATGTCAAAGGAGACGAAGGCGCATTGGCCTGTTTGACGTACTCACAAATAGTCGATCGATCGCCTCAGACAGTGGTATTGAACATGTAAAACATACGTTTGCCTGCTGAGGGAGCTATAAATGACTATGCTTTTGTATGATTTTCTAGCCGTCATCATCTCATAATTACAGGCAAAATATGCAAATGAAGCTAGAAAGAGGACTGATGAGGTTCTATTTTTTTTAATTTTGTAATTAGAATTGATTTAATCAAACTTAATACTTAATGTAAAATATATTACATCAAGCTATAAATATATTAATTTGGATGGAAACCTGTAAAAGCTGTATTTTACGGGGTTTTGTTAACAGAATTGCTGCCAGAATTTTCTTGCAAAATGTATAGTATTTTTCCTGTAAACCATAGTATTTAATAGTATAATTGAAAATTCATAATAATGTACGATAATGTTGATACTTGAAAAAAAAAATTCGAATAAAAGCTCCAGTTGTAGTCGTTTTATACGCCTGGTAAATTGGGCATCAAATTTACAGTATTTTGCTGTATTTCCAAATTGCAGCATCGGCCTACATGTGTACACTAAGGACATACAAAGTGTATGTCTAACGTTTGAAACCCTGGGTTTTGTGAATTATTGGACATAATAACTTCCTTAAACGTTAAGTGGAAGAAATTGTGATTTATCTGTTTATTGCTTGAAGGTGTATATTTTGATACTTTTTGCTGAGTAAAAGGAATCAAAGATCAATATTTTATCAAGAAGAAAGCTTTATCTTACTATCAAGTCATTTATATTTGTATTAATAATCGTAAAAACAAACTATTTCGGAGTGTCTATTGGTACAATTTGAAATGAAATTGACATTCCCGTGGATATTATTTTATTTTTGTCATCAAACAGACCATTGCGTATATGTTTCACCTTTGGAGTCACAGCACTCGTACAGTATAGTTGAAAACTTTCTATGAGTAAAAACAAACCATTTTGAGGTTAAGATGGCCGTTTGTCGGCATTTCTACTGCGGTGCTCAATGGTTAAATTGTATTTCAAAGACTTCTGACGTTTAATTTCAATTCAAATTGCCAAAATTTCTGATTATCGAAGTGGTATTTATTGAAAATGCAGAATGATAATTTTCTCATATTAAACATCTTTCGTTATTGGAATTCAAAGGAAAATAATTTCCTCTATCTACTCAATAAAATGAAGTGTAATCGAGTTGCATTCCATTATATTGAGTAATTTCAATGAGTAATCTTCTAATGTACCATTAATCATGTATTTTAATTGAGATGGCTGATAATGTGAATAATAAATTTTCTACATGCACTGCAAAAAATAGGGTGTTAAAATTAACACCGCCGGTGTTCTAGGAGGATCACACCAAAAGGATGTCAAAAATTCAACTTTGGTGTTATTTTACCACCAAATTGTGTTGAATTTTGACACCCTCTTGGTGTGGTCCTCCTAGAACACCGGCGCCGTTAATTTTAACACCCTGTGTTTTGCAGTTTGTACTCAAATCACATTACTTTATATTGAGCTTATTTAGTAAGTACACAGAGAAATGATCAAGTTAGCTTTATTAATCAACTAAGTTGATGAAACTCAAAATAATATCATAGGTATGTGGGGAAATATAGCAAAGAAAAGAGGAAAAACGAAAACAAATGAGGTACTATGTTTTTCATATCATTATTGATCTTAATTTGGCTGTAAATTAATCATGTAAGTAGCTTTTATTCATGTAAGCCTAACTGAGAACCGAACCTGGGACCCTCTGATATGAACCCAAATACCTAACCATGATACTCACTATGAGCTAGAAAAATCTCAATTCCCTTGCCACAGTTCAGTAGCTTTCATTCACCAATGTATTTAGAAAATACGCCCCCTGGTTTTTGGGTATGATATATGATCCCCAGATCGCACAAGGTCAGTTCATGTCAATGTATGTACAAATACAACCAACTGAACTGTGTCCTTGGTGGATGAGCATATTGTAACTCATAGTGACTATGCTACCTTATATACAGGGAATAAATAAGAACATTGAATTTATATGGATTACTTTCCTTTCAAATTAATATATTGCAAATTAAAATGAACAAATAGCATACCAAAATGTGAAAGGGTTTCAACAAGCGAAGTTTTTGAACTATTTCTTAAAAAAAATGAAGTGAAAATAAGTTACTACATTAGTGCTTGTTTGTGACCTTTCTGGCGTTACTTGTCTTGTTGTTGTTATAACATTGAATTACTAACAAAGCTGGTTTTATTTGAATCTTTTGTACTTAATTACAGCTTCAACAATCAATTTCCTGCAACAGGTGTAAACTGAGTAATTGTTACTATTTTTTGCACAAATTTACCGTAACTTAATACATGTATGCTTGTGTTAACATTTCTCAATGAAATAAGGGTATTCGTGAAAATTCTCATGAAACGTATAGTTGTATCATTACAAAATAAAAAAAACCTTTAACTATTATGTCTAAAAACTAACATGCATCTTGTATTGACGAAATAACGTGCGCTGTGAAAATTACAGTGGATTAGAAAAAAAAAGGATTAGAAAAAGACAATACTTGGCTGTAATTTAAAAATCAAGCAAACTACTTTTTGCCCAATTTTCCATATTACGATTAAGTTTATAAGAGAGGCTCATATTTGAACGTTGAATTATATCAACATTATTATGCACTATTATAGATTTTCAGTTATAGATTATTTACAGGAAAAATACTGTAAATCTTACAGGAAAACAATCCCATAAACTACAGCCTTTATAGTTTCCATCCAAATTCACTTTATATTTTACCGTTTAATGTATTATGTTTTACCAAAATTAAAGGTCCATGGTTCGATCGCTAATAGCCTCGGCTCGTCCCCTGGGACCCCAGATTTTACCCGAAGTGGTCAAAATATTAGGGATAAAGGATGTTTGGTTTGGATGTTATGAGCGAAAGTATGCCCCATTTTGGTAGACCAATATTAGTTTTACAAAGTACTCTATGGGCATTACAAAATAATGTTTTTAGCTCTTATTTGAAAACGGGTTGAAATATCGGCGCGAAACTTTACAGATAGGTTTTGAGGTGAAGGCTATACTATCAAGATTAAAAATGTATAGACTTATATGCACCGTAAAATTTTGGTTGACATTTGTGGATATGTCTACTAAGTTGTGTGTTCGTCACGTCAGTGCTTTTTATTTTCAACACATTCACAATCTGTGTAATAACTCGCCAAATATATATTTTTCAGTGTTTTTATTGAATCAGTTTTTACAGTATATTGTATTTTTCACAGTAATTATTTGGCAGAATTGTTGCCAGTAAAATACTGCAACAATTTATATTTTTGATGTGGCAAAATCGTCTCAGATACAGCTACCCACATTGTACTATAGTAGATTTCAAAATAAGTGAGAGGAAATATTTTAATGGCCACAGGTAGAAAAGTTTATGGTATTCATACAATGTATAGTAATGTAGCTAATAAATAAATGTTGACATAAAATACATTGTTTCACATAAGATAGCTTGGATGTTTGATTTGAAGTATCAGGATGAAAACGCCGGCAAATATTTCGGAAAGACTTCCATATGTACCCCCTCGTATATATTTACATGAAACAAAATTTATTTTAATTTTGGCCTTGTTTAATCAAAAACGGAATAAACAGCTAAAATAATTATATTTTATGTTGCATGTAAATATATGAGAGGGGGGTACATATGGAAGTCTTGCCAATATGTCATTAAATGCTGTTATTTGAACATAACTTACCTTTGACACTACAAAATATCATTCTTTATCACAGTACTGGAGAAATAATGCATTCTTATATCAATGCACACATAACAAAACTAAGTTTTTATTTTGCCATAAAAATTTTTTTTTTTTTTTTTTTTAAATATATATTTTTCAGTGTTTTTATTGAATCAGTTTTTACAGTATATTGTATTTTTCACAGTAATTATTTGGCAGAATTGTTGCCAGTAAAATACTGCAACAATTTATATTTTTGGTGTGGCAAAATCGTCTCAGATACAGCTACCCACATTGTACTATAGTAGATTTCAAAATAAGTGAGAGGAAATATTTTAATGACCACAGGTAGAAAAGTTTATGGTATTCATACAATGTATAGTAATGTAGCTAATAAATAAATGTTGACATAAAATACATTGTTTCACATAAGATAGCTTGGATGTTTGATTTGAAGTATCAAGATGAAAACGCCGGCAAATATTTCATTAAATGCTGTTATTTTAACATAACTTACCTTTGACACTACAAAATATCATTCTTTATCACAGTACTGGAGAAATAATGCATTCTTATATCAATGCACACATAACAAAACTAAGTTTTTATTTTGCCATAAAAAGTGCGCCAAACTTGTATAAGAGATTAGCACAAAGCGGATTTGACAAGTCCTCCTATCATTATCAGACCATTGTAGAACTGAATACACCAGTTTCCAGTAAGCCGATTCTGTAAAGTAACTTTGTACCATGGACACAATATGTTTTGTGAAGGCAACACAGGCCTAGTCTCCACATGGCCGGGGATTGAACCATCACCCCTCTGGATTTATGTATGGAGTCTCACGTAATTTGAAATCTACTATAATATAAACTTCTGTAGGCTACCCAGTGTTGATTGAGAGAGGAGATGAATCTCGCAATATCCCATTGATCGATAGGTCACTTTATAAGCTGTCGTACGGTGGTTTTCAGGTACAGCAAACAGACGAATGCAGATTGGTCTGTTTGGAAGACTTTCATTTGGCGTTTGGATATAATTTCCAAAAGTGAAAATCTATTATATCTACAAATTGGAATGTTATTTCTGTTTAATTTGTTTGTTAATATTTGTATATGAAAGAGCTTGTGATATAGTATCATAATATGTAAAAAACTCCTCAATGGTTTCGCCAAAATGGTCGAATTGGCCTATTTGGAAGACTTAGGTATATTGAAAAATTTGCCACATTGGGTTTGAAGAATGTTAACCATTTAAAATGGGAGATAGGGTTGCTCATGTTAAAGCATGTCCTAGTTGCTATTTATAAAATTTTCACATAAATATTTTCCTGCTGGCTTATAACACATCGTATTGGTATTTTGATTATGCTTGTACGCATCGTCATGTTGTCACCATTTTGGATTTTGAAGCATGTTAACAACATTTATAATAAAAAAAATAGTATAGCCCGTATCATCCTAGAGGGAAAATGACTACTACCTGACGATCACCGCAAGAAAGGTTAGGTATCGCGCATTTTGTCGTGTTAGATCTAGGAACAAATTTCACCTAAACAATGCAAAGGGTTCGCTCCGTGATTTTTGAGAGTGGGGAAATGCATTTTGGATTTAAGGATATAGAGTTGCTTCCATTATAGTTTTATTAGAATTTCCATCATGCATAACATATGTATATCTGAAAAATCACGCAGTTTGGCTATTGATAGAGTGATTAACAATGGCCATAATTAGCCGTCCATTTGTATTTGAATTATCTTACCAAAGCAAAAATAATATGAGTTCCTTGTGCTCAACAGTATACAGATGTTATTTATGTCTTGGATACAATATTATAATAACATGGATCACATGGCTGTATGAAATATTTTTAGAGTCAGTTCTACGTGTTTCCATTTGTATTTTCATTAAAATTTGCTCATGTATAACATTGTGTATATAAAAATAGCAAGTTTTGGCTCTTGATAATGCTTACAAGGGTCATTATTAGCCGCCATCTTGGGTTGAAGGGTCTAAAAACGAAAGTAATAGACAAGAGCTCATGTGTAGTTGCTTCATTTGTATTTTCATTCAAATTTCCTGATGCATATAACATAATCATACGAAGGTATTATGAAGAATCGCCAGTTTGGGCTATTGATATATTAAGAGTGCTTATACGCAATTGTCATTTTAACACTACCTTGGATGTAAACAAAGCAAAATGGTAGTTTTCAAGTGTCCAAAATTATAATTTATTTGTAAAATGTTTATAAAACTTTAAGATTTATGATTTTTTTATTCAAATTTCCTAATGTGCATAACTTAAGAAGTAAATAGGTGTATGAAAAATCTCCAGATTAAGCCACTGAAAATGCTTACAGAAGATATTATATTAGCCACCATTTGTGGATTTGAAGTAATATATTTTCTAACCATAAATGGTAAATGAGTTCCTTCGGTCCAAAGTATACATCTGGGTGTTTTTTAATTGTTATCAAAACTATTGATATGACATGGATCTATGTGAAAAAAACATACGCAATTTTACTATTATCAGGGCTTACGGTGGACGTCATCTTGGATTCAAAGCGCGTTAGCAACACAGAAATGTTTGGAATCTATTTCTTCTGTCAGAGTATTAAATTAATGTTTCTGCCCCAAATGTTTAATAACTTAGGTAGTTTGTCTTAAATTACCAGTTCTGTTAATAGCGCTTTTCCGCGGCCATATTGGCCGCCATCTTGGGTATGAAGTATGTTAACAAAAAGAAAATGTCAGATATGGGTTCCTAGCACCACAAGATATACACCCATGAATTTGAACCCTATTCATCTTGATTGGTGTTAATGCTGCGTTTATATTCATAACATAGCTTTTTGGCGGCCATTTTGGACGCCATCTTGGATTTGTTTAATGTGATTGCCATATTGATTAAATTTAGCTGTTTTTGAACTCTATGGTATCGAAAATATGGGTATTGTCGTCAATTTGTACCCCATACAGCCTTCAGAATACTAATTATAATGGAATTTATGTATTTTGGCGGCCATCTTGGATTTGACGCCCTAAAAACGTTTTGAAAAAATTCCAAGATATTTTTTCCAACAAGTTACACCCAAAACACAATGAATCAAGAGGAATTTTGCTTTTAACAGAAAAAAACACGAAATTACATTGTAGCCTACACTGGTAAGGTATCCGACATACAACGTAACTGATCTTGGTTCGAATACTAGTGGTATATTATTTTAGTTATTATTATTATTATTATTTTGTGATGCTATCACGATACAATCATGGTTATGGAATTTGCGGAATTTTACATAATTATCAAAATGTCCAAAAAACCTTGGTATTAATAAAAAAATTACCATCATGGTAGAAGCAACGGTCAGCAGAAAAAAGAAGGAACTAAATTATCCTTAGGTAAAAAAAGAGGATCCGATGGATGCCGAAAACAACAAAAATACAACATTCAACGTGTTGGATCAAGAAATAGCAAGGAAAATTGTTGCATTTCTTTTCGGAAACATACCAGTGCAAACTTTGAGGAATTTTGTATTCATATCCATCAGACTATTGACGTATAATACTCGCGTAATAATATATACTGTGATTACTAGTCCTAGTGATGATTGTCCAGCTGACAACATTACCCCTTTTCATAGAAGATTTTATACTTTATAATACTTTATCTAGTCCTAGAATTATTATACCAAGTCATTGTGATTGGCGAATGTCTGCGTAGAACTAACCGTACATAAAATAGCATCACAAAATAGTACTAAGGCGGGATTACCAGTTTCACGAGGAAGATATTGCATCGGAGGGAACGATTAACTTGCGCACGAGTTATAAAATTGTTCTGTGCGTGTCTTGTATATCTGAAATAAACACTGACCTTTCCTTCCTTGTGGACGTACAACCTCACAAGCAATGTAATCCGGTAATTTGTACTCAATGTCCTATTGTCAGTCTCCAGACGAACCCAATTATCAATGGCTCATAAATTTTAAGTGGGGCAATGAATAAATAAACTATTTACAAATGAGATAAATATTTCTTTGGTACAAAAATTGTGCAATTTCTAATTTTGTATAGGAGCAAATACAAAATTCAGCCTATGTTTTATATTGAAATTTAAGGAAATGAAAATCGCATTTTGTATTCACCTTCAAGGCATTTCTGTAACCAAAGAAAAGGTTAGAAATCTATTGGGGGTCTTATCTATATGAAATCAATACATATGACACAATATATGGGTGCCCCAAAATCTCTCATTGCACCTTTAATGAAATAATTTAGTTTTATACTGTGAGCGATTCCTGTGTGAGCACGGTCAAAGTTACTAGTTATCGCTGCAGAGTAACACTGAGTGACGGGTGATTGATTATTGATGAAGCTCGCCGACATGAATAGGGATTAATCGTAGATCGTCCAGGAAATAGATCGTCCAGGATTTTCCCATCCTGATTCTTGATTATTGATATAGCTCGCCGACACGAATCATGTGAATAGGGATTAATCGTAGATCGTCCAGGAAATAGATCGTCCAGGATTTTCCCGACCACATACGGCCCAAGGCAAAGAGTGATCCCAGACAATAAGACGATATTGGTCGATCAATACTGCTAATTGGCTATAAAAGATTTCTCCCCTGCGGCTTATAAATGTACCGTGTGAGGTTTGTTTATTAAAATGTGAATATTGCGTGCCGGCTAAAATATTTTGCGTGCGACATGTTCCGTCGGAGGCTTTCCTCCGAGGCAATACTTTGCTCCTGAAACTGGGAATCTCGCTTAAATATATTCTGTGAAATTTTCCATCACATGAACGGCCAATTATTATTATCTATCAAATACATTTCTCAGACACCAACATATTGTTACAATAGACCTAATAACATTAATTTAAAAGAAAGCTTCACCTTGTCACTGAAACAAATTAACCCCCATTTTACATGGTTACCTTCAAACTGAAGGTTTGTTCTACAGGAAAATTACATCTTTTCGCACATTTATGAAATTTATGGTAAAATGCAGATCATCATTTATATAAATGTCATTGAGTAAAGACACTATTTCATCTTATTTTTAAGATATAGACCTATATTGTATTTACAGTTCATAATTTTTAATTTTATACTGATTTGCTTCCACAGTATTTACGCCCTTTTCACATTCCCAACACATTGCAGGTGACTATAATTTTACCTTTATTTTTCTAAAAAAACAACCAAATTGTAAAACCCCTTGATGCTATAAATAATCAGTTTTCCCGAACTAGAACATTACTTTCTGACTGACATAAATGTATTAGTACTGAATTTTAAAATTGCTATCATCACTAAGTTAAAATTTGTGTCACAGTTTCAAGAAATACTTAAACCAGTATTATAAAGAACATTTAAATGGGTTCACTAACTATTTTATTGAAACTATTAAAAGAGCAGTTTTCATCATATGATGGTATTGTAGCGTCTAATCAATGCGAAGGGTAATTGAAACCCCAAAGACGAAAATGGCGATAAAGGAATAACACGTTTCACACTATAGTTTTCAACGTTATACAAATATCATAATATGTATTTCAAGCTTTAAAAATGCCCTGTATCCACTTTAAAGAATGTTTTATTTAACTTCTAGTTCAAAAGCACCAAGATCAAAGTAAGGCCTCATAGGATACAAGCGGAGGCAGGTGTTACCACTTTTGCAACCTCAACGTTTGCCCTGCGTCACCTGGAATAGAACTCAATAAAATTATTCAGGACATCATAATAAAATATAATAATAAAAAACACAAAAAATATATATACATGTTCTATTGCAATCATAAAAGTACACTATGGTGAATACTAAATTTGTACCACAATGCTTGTGATTATTTATGAACTTCAAAGAACAGCTTCAATAATCTCTCTGAAATATTGCCTCACTCATGATATTCACTCTACTGATCAACCAATGGGAATGGCTTGACTGTCAAGAAAAATCAGTCATAAAAAATCCATGGGCCACATAAAAACATAAAATGAACACCAAAAAAATAAAAGTCATGCTCGGAAGTTGAAAATAACTGATAGGGTAGACTTAATACAAAACTAGAAAGACATTTTTGATACAATTATTTAATCACTATACTACACACAAAAATAACCAGTACTTTGGACAAGGACTCAGCATGGGTGATCACCTTAAATATGTGTTGAATAAATGTATGTGATTGGTGTTTTATGCACGCACAGGATATAGGCTATCTGTATATGAACTATGAGTTTTATGCTGACAACCCCGGGGTGATTTAGCACTTTGCGGTCAAAATGGCATAGCCCTTTAACTCGGTAAAACAAACAAGCATAGCACAGGTGTTAATAAACACTCAGATTGTAAGCCTAGGGAATAAGCTGATCAGTTAAATCCAGTGTTGACTTTTAACACCCTATTAATAGTTTGACTTTTATATACAGTGAGTCAATAAAAATCCTACATTCGTTTTTTTTTTAGGAAAGGATTTTTCTTCAAAGGTTAAAGGTATTTTGGCTTGAATGTTGATTTGGTTGGTTTACAGGGATAACAGGCTATCAGAAGATTTTAATTGGGGTCTTTCGGACTTTGGGTCAGAAAACTATGTCAAATTTGCGGAGAGGACCTAAAATGTTTGGCCGATTTTAGCCATACAATACGGAGCGACTGACGGGTGTTTCCTAAGGGACCCTTCTTTTGACACCCTTAGGAAATTCGGAACCTTAACGGAATAAACCAATAAACGTGTGGTTTATTCCGTTAGGTTTCCGAATTCATGAAGGGTTGTCAGAAAGAGGTGTGTCACCTTATGCAACACCCGAGACTGACACCGACGTACATATACCATAACAACTTATTAGACAAAGACAATTCACACGAACAATTTCAGAGGTATCGATTTCTTCTCGACAAAAAAATATCAGTTTGAATAAAACGGTCTATTGTGTAACAAAATTATAAGTTAAATAATATCTTCAACAAATTAAATTACTGTTGTTCAATCATAAAGAGTCAGTTATTGAACTCACTCAACATATCAAATACTCATATCTAGTTTCCTGATGAGTCCACATATCAGATCATAAAAAAATAAGCTACGCCCGTCAATTTACACTAGACCAAATTACACAGTACAGCAGATTCAGGTAGTACAGTTGGGGAAAATATTTCTGGCACTCTGCAATTTTAATGACAGAATCTGAGATGGAATGGGTGACATATTATTTAATCATAAAGAGGGATGATATGATGCTTAGACAGTTTGAATGAGATCATTGATGCACTGTTTGGAACTCCGCTTGCAGATTCATTGATGTTCCAAAATCATAACAACAACATTCCAGGGGCGTTCCCCCAGACCATTTGGAATGGGGGGGGGGGGGGGTATTGAGTTTCTGTTTTGCCGACAAAATCAGGCCGGATTCAAGAATTATCAATTTTTCAGGCTCGCTGCGCTCGCCAGGTAGACCAAATGTTTTTCACTCGTTCGAAATTCTGATGGAAGAGCGGGGGGAGGGGGGGGGGGCACAAACCCGTACACGCCGACAACCAGTCATTCGCAAGCTATGCAACAAACAAAACAACAACAGATAGGGAGAGTGGACAAGACAATAATAAATAATCAACCCGGTAAACACTTGACGCGACAGTATACCAAATGCACAAGTCAAGATTTTGCCGACAGAATTTCTAAATGGGGGGGGTGTAACACCCCCCCCACCCCCCTTGGGGACGGCCCATGACCAAATCACGAGAAGAAAAGAAAAGTTATTAAACTGGCCAGTAGTAACACTATTTTCATGATCACAGTTCGAAGAAGCTGGTCGGTTATGTCTTCTGTTGACGATATTCAGTGATTATGATTCGTTTGACATGGTAAAACGTACCTTTACAAATTATGCTTGCCATAATTACATCAAGGAGATTTAAATCTCCTATCATGGCTCCTTGGGGTATTTTCTCGAGTCGAATGCCAATTCAGTGTGGAATTCTCCTACCAATTTTAAATATTTGCTACCGTATGCTAGATGAAGAACAATGATTCATGTTTTATTCAACTCTATCTCAAAGGTAGGTAAGATCATATAGGACATAAAACATTTTCCAAATTATCCTATGGGACTGCAGATCAAATCCAGTTCCTGCCAGCACGACATGCGATTAATGTCTTTAATGAAGATGTCATTCACTGGTCGGATATAAGTCCTGCAAAACGGATCTATCAGTTTGACTTCAGAATAAGAGATGAATTTCAAGTACCTCTAATCGGCTAGTACTCTACAGGGCTATGGTTTCCTTTTGCTAAGAGGTATCTTTCAAAGGTTCACATCACTGTAAATAATTGTTGAAGTCTTGAAAATATCCGTAAAAGGTGATATTTTTTCATCAATTTAGGGTTTCGAAATCCTATTCTGAGCCCTAAGTCCGAAGCACTGACATGAGTGACAGAAAACACCAACTCAAAGGTGGTTTTAAGTTTTTTTAGGTCAAACATGGTTCCCAGGGGTCAAATGTGAGAAGGTTATAAGGTATATACATCCCGTCGTAGTGAGCGATTTCTGCGTGTGAGATGCGTACCAACTTGATCTTGGGCGTTCAATATTCGGGGTTGAGCCCGTCAATCGCTCCCTGAGACTGGAAGTATATAATGGGCTTGATTTTTCACACACCTGTGCAATGGAAGAAAAAAGATAGACGAAACCACAACGGAAGTCCAAAATTCGATTTAATCTGTTATCCATTCACCCGCACAAAAGGAACGGATTCAACAGCGACCCTTTGATCATAATCCCTCTGCCGCAATCGATGATCGGCGAGCAATCATAACTGCAATTTTTTTTTGAAAATGTCCGAACACGTCGAAGTGGTAAAATTATATTGCATATTACAACATGTTCCGGCTGTCTCCGGTGTGTATCTGTTGTTTTCGCTAGATACGAAGTTAATGTACATCGTTATGTATTCAGCTTTACTGCCAACACTGTCCAGTGTGAAAAAAAAGGATGACAATTTGACTAAATTGAAAGTTGACGGGGGCGTCTTGGATTTTCGTTGGGGACCTACTCGTTACAGGTGGTTCTGAAAGTGACCTCTAACGGAGCACCAATTTTCAGTTAAAAATATACCCGCCCCTAATTGGACCAGCTTTGGTGGAAGATACTAGTTTCAGTGAAATCTTCACTAACGGTCAGCAGCTAAATGAATCCTTACTCTTTTGAAATTACACTTATAATGTTATTCTAAAACATCTTTAATTTTTCACTGTAATGCATTATTTACTAATTATTTGTCATATTGTTTTGGCTGTATTCTATGATGAACAATAAAAATGATTGAAGATTGAGGTATTTGCAGTGAGATTATACCCTCTGCGGGACATGTTCTCAAAAATGAAAAAGAAGCTACACATTTAACATAGACAATATACAAGAAACATGACACTTGTGCTACTGCAAGAAAAAATACACACTTAGGGGGGTTTAATTTACTGATATGTTAGGTTAATTTCCGATTTGTATCATGGAACAGTCACAATCACAACGGAATTTGTACCCCTAGCGACTAGAATTGATTAAACTTGAATTTGATACCCTGCGGTAGTCCCGCATTTGCAGCTCGTACTCTTTTTCCGAAACGAGCTGGGTTTCCGACCAAAATCCAAGACACCCCCGGGCGTGTTGATCGGTTTCCATGGAAGCTGCATTATGTTTGAGCATTTATTTCCGCATTCCTCTCGTGCTGATGCGTGCTTCTCGGATGGCCCGGAATATTTGCGCAATGAAGAAACAAACACGAAACTGGAAAAGGGGGCGCGAGCGAGCAAGGCGAAAAAAGAAGGCGCCGCGGAAGGGGTTTGCCAAAAGTGTGGTGTTGGTTGAGAGTTAGGCATAACAATTGCAATTATGGGGCGCCAGACAGATCGTTCAAAAGTCAAGTGTGTCGATGTGCTTCCTTCTCTTTCTCCCATGGTGTGACCCTTGACCTTTGAACTCGAATAGCGGAATACTGATTTTCAACATCAAACAAATCTGGCATTAGTGAGACAACTTTACGATTCAAAGGACAAGTTTATGTTATGTTTGATTATGTTTTTGAAGTAAGGATACATCATGCTGGGGGAATTAATATACAACAACCACACCCTTGTGATTTAGCGTCAGAAGTGGATTTCAGTAAGTTTTAAGCAGCGTTTTGTAAGTTGACTTCACATGATTGCAACAGTGAGCCTCAAGTAATGAACTGAAACTCATGGGCTGCGATTGTAACTTGACGCCACGATAACGTCCAGTATTAAAGGTCCCAGGAAATGAGATGATAAAACCGACGTCCAAATCTTTGTGGGACATTCCATTCCTGAAGAGTGACATCAACAGTGATGATGTCACTGTAGTGGACACAGCATTAGTGAAACTATTGATTTTCAGTCAGTGTCATGGAAGAGATTCACACCAGTCAATCAATGGTACCACAAATGATGTCATCACCAACATTCAAGATGAATGCTTTCTGGTCCCTCCTTGTAGACTTGACACAAACCACACAATTCTAGTGAATTCTGGGACCTTTAAAGGTAGGTGGCAAGTTTACAATTATTGGAAAATACACCACAATCCGATTTCGCACATTCCAACACCTCACTGGCAGCCAGAGCTGGGGTGCATCCGCTGATTCCAACCAAATGTGGCAGATTAAGTGTAGCTTTTGAATTATACTTAATCAAGCGTGGTACAGACGTACAAAAGATATGGGAGGTTTGGGTTGGAGGCCCCCCCAGTAATGGCGGATCAATTTGACCATCATTTGGAGGGTCGGATTTGTCTATATCAAAATCATGATATATATCGGTCCCTTTACAAATAAAAGTACATCAGTATCGGGGGAAGGGAAGTGCATGGCACTCCAGAACACGGAGAAAAAGAGAATCTTTCTTTTGGAACCACAATAGCAATTTTGATGGTCTAAAGTGGGGGATGATTGTGTTGATTGTATCAACCCACATGTAAGGGGTCTAGAGAATCAATTGACTAAAGTTTTAACTAGCCAAATGCTTATCTGGTAGAAAATTTTGTGCTTTAAATAGGGGCTTTATAGAAAAAAAAAGAAATAGGGCTATATGAAGTTAATTATTTGACCTTGATAGATATTGTAAAGTTCCATATGATCATCCATGTAATCTCAATTCAGTGATTTGAATCCATTTTAAGGGTAATGGGCTTAGGTAATATAATAATATAGCTATC
>JAMKCH010014149.1:0-46977 GCA_023653785.1 Ophioderma brevispina
GTAATAGTCTTTACAAAGTGATTTAAAGACAAGATTATGAAGTCTACAAAGTCTGTTAAAATGGTTCTGACTCGTTGCTGTGACGTGTATGTAAACGTGTACACGAACGGAAGGGTCACGACACGTTTTGGAAAATTCAACTAACCGTTTACCCGTTTACTCGTCAGCAAACCCTACTAACTTTTTTTCAGTATTATTTTAATGCTGAAGTCTCAATTTTCACCCAAAAATTACCCGCCGGTCAGTGAAAAAGTTTAAAGTTTAACAGTTTCAATGATTCTCCTAGAAATGTTTCTGACTTTACGGAAACGGGAAATCCCCCGTTTACCATGTTCTTGTACGTGAGTGGAGCGATTTCGGCATATACACCGCACAACACAGCCCCAATTACGCGGTGCTTCCGACAGAGGGATATAATTACCCGGATCTACAAAAAAGGTAAAATGGGAAGCTCCCACAGTGAATGTCGTTTGGGATCTTTGGGGTATTCAACTGCTTTATTTTGGATTTTTATTAAAACAATAAAATAGGTAAGACAAACAACTTATGGTTCAAGATGATATTATGATCGAATGCAAAGCCCGGGCTGGTAACCCGATTACGACGATTATGGTTGCAAGAATTTTGCATTTCCGGGGAAGGCGCCCAAATTCGGCAGTCGTTAGTGTTTTGACCGTTTAATTTGAACGAACGAAAACGAAGACGTGAGTGTAAGCGGATAGGAAATTAAACGGTAACTCCCAGCTCTATTTCTGACATCGTTTTTCGCCCGACTTTCGGATGGACCAGCACAGCAATATTTTCATATGTAACCATTTAAACTGCTATAGGGCATGCTGTGTCTTAAAGTGGTATAGTCTGATTTTTTATTCTTGGCAGTAAACGCATATTGTCGATGTTACGAATTAATGTGGAGGGGATGTGTTGAGACCAAGAACTAAAAGGACGATATTCAAAATTGCTGCTGTGAAATGATAAACTTTGTTCAACAGAGTAAGATGCTTTAAACCTATTATTGTACAGACTTTTTTTGTATCGATATTTATAAAGGCTTCATACAAGGTCAATGTGAACAGATTGTCGTAAAGTTGGAGACACGCTATCGGATTCTTTGTGTGGTTGTCAATCAAAGAACGGATTAAAGTTTCATCAACTTCAAGGCCTGGTGAATGAAGAGGAGGATTAGGCCACGTAGATATTGTAGTTGGTTATGACTGACCCCAAAACTATAAATAACTATAGATAAATGATTGGACCAATAGGATAATTTCCTGGAACAAGACGAATAAATGTAAAACATATCAGAATTTTTTTAATATTCCTTTGACGTTAAAATAATTTGGTTAGTAAAATGACTTATTCATATCATGCTTCAGAGTTGTTCAGTTTAGTGTTGGAATTTATACAGTGATATGCCTTGTAACCTTGCTTCGTGAGAAAAGGGATATTTTTAATTATTGGCCTTAATCTGAATCGGTTATCGGACACGAATTTCTATTGTAGTGAATGGGGGGTGTTTAACAGCATACAACCTCTCAGCATGAACAGAATGGCAATCGTCGACACGCCCGAAAAACTTTTAATGAACTGACAGGAATAAAAAATCCGACTATAATTAAATCAAACTTCCAGTGGTGCAAAGGGATAGACTTACAGATAATGAAACCGTGTGATTTGTTGTTTGCCTTTTGTGAATATTCTCCGTCATTGCTTATAATGCAAAAAGTGTTCAGTTATAAGTATTTTTAGGCCTGGTGTGTAACTTTGTTCCAATGGCCAGTTACCTCAACGGGGGCTTGTCAGACGGCGGAGAGCCCTGTCAATTTTTTCGGAAAGCTTATGTAAAGAGCTCTTTCTAATGATGCCGGTCATATGTTTGTAGATGGCTAGGTTTTAGTTATGAGCCTTTAAATTACTTTTACCGTAGACGTTTTCATTTCAATATTTTTTTTTTTTTAAATCCCTCCATATGGACTTGTTCCTACTGACCGTTCCTTAAATGGGGGCTGTCAGGTGGAGGCCCTGGTCAATTTTTTGGGGAAAGCTTATTTTAAAGAGCTCTATCTCATGATGCAGTTCATAACTTATGTAGGTGGCTCCGTTTTCAAGTACGAACCTTTTCAAGTTGGACTTTTTCTTCAACCTTTTTCATGTCAATTCTTTAAAAAAAAAGCCAAATGGGACGGATGAGTTCTGTGACAGTTTCCTTAATGTGGAAGCTCATTGATCTTTAGACAGTATCCATTGGGGCATTCGTCAGAAAATGAACCTTTTTTGAAAAATATTCAAATTAAAAGGCATCACTTATTTTCAAACATTTTCTTGACACTAATGTCCAAAGTGCTAGAAATCAATTTTTTAAACCTTAGATTGAAAGGGATACCCAGCGAATTTTGCATAAATTAGCATAATGTTATTTTTCTTCTCCTCAATGAGTGATTTTTTTGTGGCTGTTCGTTCTTACTTCCTGCAGTCTGAACTTTATTTGTATTTGTATTGATTGGTCAATATACGTAGGTTTGACATCATTTATTAAATTATAAGACAATAAAATTGGGATTTGTTCAGAATATTTGGTTTAATTATCAAAAATATTTAATTACTTTATGGTCCACACTTGACCAAAAACCTAAAATTATTTGTGCCCTGAAAACAAGTTCTTAATGATTTAATCTATCCCTTCAAATCCCTTTGGAAAGGTGTTGATTGATCTTCCCTTCAGCCATGGTTAGGGACAGGAACCATTTCTGGTATTTAATTTAATTAATGCTAATTAACATGTCAACACGTTACCAGGTGGTCACGTGTGGTCCATGCTTCTGGTAACGGTGTGACATTCCATAACTTGTGCACAGTAAATGCAAATGACAAAACGTTGTAGCTACATTGTACTTATAATTCATATAATTTATTTGTATAGCCATACAAGTCTTTCATCTTTATTGTGACTGAAAATATAAAGATATAGAAACTTAATATCTAATTTTGTATCACCATTACTACATAACACAACCCCTTTGAGTAGAAGAACCAGCCTTATTCTCGAGCGCTTCCCCAACACCCAAGTATCAGCTTTCGATCTTTTTTGCATAAGCTACACCACACATGTCTTGCCATTAAAGACAACACCTTCCGATCAGTGCAAGTGCCTTCAGCATGAAAATTTCATGCTGCTGTTGGCTGGTTTAGGCACACAATATGACATGCTTGGTGGAAATCATCTATGTGATTTCCAAGACTGTGCATAGTACTATATCGTTTGGAAAGTGCACGTGTGAAGCTGTGGTTTCAACCTATTGGAACAAAACTATGCAGATTCTAACAAGCCAAATGTGAGTTGGGGGGGGTGGAAAAGGAGAAAATGGGAGACTGAAAAAAATGATGAAAGGTGGGTGTTTTGGGGAGCTGCTAGAGCGTGGTCCTATTGAATTACACACAATTCCCAAGAGCATGTCCGTGTGAAGCGAATACAGTCCAATGCATTTGAGGAAAAGCAACAAACATCACTGTCATTCAAATGGACTTCGCTATGTCATACTCACTCTGGCAAGACCAAAATGAAGTCCAGAGTGCTCTTTGGTCACGAGAGTCTGTAAACTTTTTTACAGCAGCAATATTTCAGTAGGGGGAATGCGAACCCATGTCATTGTTTCCTCCGACTCAAAAGAAAAGACCAAGGATTCAATTGCAACTTTTGTTCGATACCTGTACTTGGAAAGTATATGTGTGAACAATGCTTCAGAAATCATCCTCTTCAGTGATGGCCTTCAATTCGGAAATTCAAGATAAAGTTCATGAGCAAACTTCTCTTCATCCTTGCCTGTGAACAATAATCCCCATTGAGTGGGCAAGTATTTCACCACATCCCACAGGCAAGGGTGTAGTATATGGGATGGGGAGGGCGGGCTAAATCGCGTGTTCGGGGCAAAGCAGTATGAAGGCAGCGCTTAATGATTATTTGCTGTGAAATTAGGCAAACTTGTTTTGCTTGAAATTTAATACTTTCCAAAACTCATTGGTTGTTTATTGAACTTAATGAAATTTCATTGGATATTGACATTTCAAACATACACTTTATCATTTGCTTACTAGTCTTTTTTGCTGTACTGTATTGAGTATTCATTAAGGAATTGCTACAAATTTTAATCACTCAAGTCTTGTACAGTCTTGTAACAGACAAAGTGTAAACATTGTGATGGTAATGGCACTCTTGCTTTCGTGTTACATACAAATAACAAAAACAGCAGATTGAGCGAATTATAGGTTTAAATAAGACACTGTTTGAATCTATGCACCGACTATATAAGGACAGGATGTTTTAATGGTTTGTTTGGTGACAGGGGTTTAATCTAATAGTTCTTCTTGCACAAATTACAATCCAGAATTTTAGTACGTACACTGTAACAGGGATTTTAAATGGCCTGTCAGCACCAACAGGGGCAAAACCTAGGCCACAAAATGTTTTGCTTGTCCTCACAATTAATTTGGGGATAGTTACGTCATCTGGTCATAAATCATAGCCAAAATATAAAATATGAGTCAAAATGAGCCCTTTTGGCAGCTTAAGAATTTGAAGACCCCCCAGTACTTAATTTTTGTTTAAAACTGATGTGGAAGCTTCAAAACTACTGTTTAAAAACAGTTTGTTATTTATTGAAAAATATTTTTAATTTTTTAGTTTTTTGAATTTTTGAATACTATATTCTTTTGTTATAGTAGAACCTGTTTCCAAAATTGTTCAAAATTTAGGTTTTTCATTTTTTAAAAGCAAACATTTTTTTGGTTGAAAATGCAGCACTTGAAATTGCAATGCAATTTTTAGTGGTAAAAAAAAAGTTATTAAAATTGGATTTAAAAACAATATGTATGCTATCGTATTATACCTTTTTAATAAACCGGAGTAATTCATGTATTTGTTGCTAATGTACATTCTTCAAGGACAAACACATTCCAGCAAATATGAATTCCTTGAAAAAGAGTCTGAAATGGATAGATTGCGACCTGCATTGAGCACTCAAAACTGGTTCCTACTTATAACACACCAAGAATTGTATTAAATATTATTAATCTTTCCCTGGGATGGCCAGCGCACGATAGTGTTGAAAAAAACCCCATGTGCGCTTGGCCGTATTCGAACCGGCGACCTCGTATCATGCACGACGCTCTCCCGACTGAGCTATCAAGCGGGGTCGTAGAAGAGCGATAGAATATCATCTATAGGTTTTAGGTTCGAAAGGCGTCCTTCGCTTTCCTAGCGGAGCGCATCAGAACTGTATATTTAACATATACGATTATTTTGTTTTGAAATTTAAACTACTTAGTTCTCCAGGTAGACAAGGATGTATTATCTTATTAATCTTTCCCCTGAAGTGGGCCAGCGCACGATCGTGTTGAAAAAACCCCATGTGCGCTTGCCGGATTCGAACCGGCGACCTTCGTATTACAATGCAACGACGCTCTATAACCGACTGAGCTATCGAAGCTGGGTCGGTAGAAGAGCGATCGATATCATCTCTAGGTGTTAGGTTCGGAAAGGTGTCCTTCGCTTCCTAGCGGATAGCATCATAACTGTATATTTACATTATACGATTAATATTTGTTTTGAAATTTTAAACGACTAGTTCTCCAGGTATACAAGGATGTTTTCAAAAACAATTATATTATTAATCTTTCCCTGCAGACTGGCCACGCAATCTATAGTCTTGAAAAAAACCATTGCGCTTGGCCGGATTCGAACCGGCGACCTTCGTGATTACCACATGCACGACGCCTCTAACCTCCTGAGCTAAATCAAGCTGGGTCGGTAGAAGATCGATAGATATCATCTATAGGTGTTTAGTTCAAAGGCGTCCTTTCCACGCTTTCCTAATGGACAGCATCAGAACTGTATATTACCATTATACGGATATTTGTTTTGAAATTTAAAAACTACGTATAGTTCTCCAGTAGACAAGAAGGATGTATTCTATTATTAATCTTTCCTCCTGGAGATGTCCATCGCACGATAGTGTTGAAAAAACCCCATGTGCGCTTGGCGGATTCGAACCGGCGACCTTCGTATTACATGCAACGACGCTCTAACCGAATGAGTGCTTTCAAGCTGGGGCGGTAGAAGAGCGATGATATCATTATAGGTGTTAGGTTCGATAGGAGTCCTTCGCTTTCCTAGCGGATTGAATCGCCATCAGAACTGTAATTTAACATATACGATTATATTGTTTTGAATTTAAACTACTTAGTTTCCAGGTAGACACGGATGTATTATATTATTAATCTTCCCGTGGAGATGGCCAGCCCGATAGTGTTGAAACAAAAAACACATGTGCGCTTGGCAGGATTCGAAACGGCGCACTTCGATTAAATGAACGACGCCTCTAACCGACTGACCCCGCTATACAAGCGGGTCGGTAGAATAGAAGAGCGATAGATATCACTATATAGGTGTTGGTTCGAAAGGGGTCCTTCGCATTCCTAGCGGATAGAACAGAACTGTATATTTAACATATACGATTATATTGTTTTGACATTTAACGACTTAGTTCGTCAGGTAGACAAGATGTATTATATATTAACTTTCCATGGAGCTGGCCAGCGCACGTAGTGTTGAAAAAACCCCCAGTGCGCTTGGCGGATTCGAACCGGCGCCTTCCGTATTACCATGCACACACTAAAAACCGACTGAGCTATCAAGCTGGGCGGTAGAAGAGCGATAGAGATCATTCTATTAGGGTTTTGGTTCGAAAGGAGTCTTCGACTTTCCTAGCGGATAGCATCAGAAGTATATTTAACATAACGTTATATTTGTTTTGAAATTAAACAACTACTTAGTCTCAAGGTAGGACAAGGTCTGTATTATATGTATTAAATCTTTTCCTGGAGATGCCAGCGCACGATGTGTTGAAAAACACCCAGGTGCGCGTGGCCGGATTCGAACCGGCGACCTTCGTATTACAATGCACGACGCTCTAACAGACTGCGCTATCAAGCGGGTCGGTAGAAGAGCGATAGTATCATCTATAGGTGTTAGGTTCGACACAAAGGCGTCCTTCGCGTTCTAGCGGATTTAGCATCTCAGAACTGTATATTTAACATATCGATTATATTTGTTTTGAAATTAAACTACTTAGTTCTCCAGGTAGACAGAAGTAGTATATTATAATATTTCCCTGGAGATGGCCAGCGCACGATAGTGTTGAAAAAAAAAAAAACCATGTGCGCTGGCCGGATTCGAACCGGCGGACTTCGTATTACTGAACGGGGGGGGGGGGGGACGCTTAACCGACTGAGTATAAGCTGGGTCGGGTTATTAGAAGAGCGATATGATATCTCTATAGGTGTTAGGTTCGAAAATTTAAAGTTCAAACCCAATAAAATAGTATAGGTAAATATACAGTTCTGATGCGATCCGCTAGGAAAGCGAAGGACTCCTTCGAAACCTAAACCTATAGATGATCTATCGCTCTTCTACCGACCCGGCTTGATAAGCTCAGTCGGTAGAGCGTCGTGCATGTTGTTAATTAGAAGGTCGCCGGTTCGAATCCGGCCAAGCGCACATGGGTTTTTTTTCAACACTATAGATGCGTGGCCATCTCCAGGGACGATAATAATATATAATAATCCTTGTCTACCTGGAGAAAATACGTAGTTTAAATTTCACACAAAGAAATTGTTCGGCTACATGTTATGGGATCAGGGTTTGTTAAACTGGGATAAGGGTTAACAATATGAAAGGGCAATACAAAACAGCAAAAATCTAAACCTTTACCAAAGGTGAGGATAACCAATACATGCAAAAATGTGCCAAGTGTCCCTTTAAAGTATATCAGTAAAAACATTTAGAAATCAATACATGCCAAATGATTTTAATAATTCAAATTTTGCAGCTTAACTTCTTGTACCCATACACAATTTCACTTTTTTGTATATAGGCCTGAATTGTTTGTAATTGCATCTACAGTATCGTTGACTGACAATGTTCACAAATGTAAATAAATGAGTGAATTTAATTCAAGTGATGTGCTTAATTTTATCTTTTATTATTCAAGCCAGTAGCAGAAACAAGTTTCAAAGTGGATGGGCACTTTATCTGAGCAATTTTCAATACTATTTGTTTCTAGTTACAGCTTTTTAGCCCGATGTTATCAATTAATTTGAAAAAGTGGGGAAGGCACCTTCCTGGCACCCCCCCCCCCGGTTCGCCATGCTGATCAAAGCAATTGGACATACATAATTTGTGAAACGGGGTCCTTTCTGTACAAGAAACCTAAGTTGAAATAAATAAGTGGTAACGTGTGTGACATTCAGACAGACAAATGCAAATGTCACACACGTGACCAGACTTCCATAATTACATCGTATCTTAATCAAGTTGCAATGTTGAATATTTTCAATTGGGTGGGATTGTGATGGTAATAGGACATCAACCTTTACTATATTGGTTTATGAATTCAAACCCCTCAAAACTCACAGAGATTTAAATTTAATTCAAGGCAAAAAAAATCACTAATCCGTCTGATGTCAACACGTACACCGACCTTTCGTTGACCTTCCGACTAAGAAATTACACAATAGCAACACAACAAAATAATATTTTGAATAGCAGTATGTCAGAGTACTCGATAATTGTAGAAAGTATTAAATTTCATGTTGTCTTTAACTAGGGGATCCATCAAGCCTAAAAAGGTCAAACAAGTTGAACCCTACTACAAGATACACTAAAATCGACGAGGTTGTTTTAGGTCAAGTCGAGTTGCTGAGTTTCAAATCTGCTGCATGCAAAAATTGATAAGGTGGTGGAAAGTGGTGAAAATTCTGTTTTTTGAAAGGGTGACACTACCCGATTTTATGATAAACGTAGCTTTTTTAATACGATACAAAAGGTAATGCCACATCTTCAAGAAAATTTCAATGTCACATTAAAGGTTCAGGATATTAAATTGTTTGATTTTTTTTATAAAATGTATGAAAACCTCTAACGCTAAATGATTAAAAGGGGTACTACTTGAGTATAATAGAGTTAGAGAAGTAAAGCACCAACGTAGATGAATAGTATTTGCACCTTAAACCTTTACACATGGATGGTGACAGCTTTGTAACAATGACAGCATCAGTATGGATAATACGTAGCATAATAATTTCTTTTCAGAAACATATAAGTTTTAATTTGACCAGCATTTTTAGTTAAACGCTCTTTTCCGTGATAACAACGAGTCTTTATTTGCATGATTCAGGATCTTCAGTCTAAAAAGGTCCGGGGGGTACTGCCTATCTGAAGAGACGGTTATGTGTCTCGGCCATCGGGTGAAAGGTAGGGGCCTTTTCAGGGTAAATATACCAAAAAATAAAGGGGGTCATTCAGTACACAGCCTGTTAAGAAATGGGTGTCATCCAGTCTGAAACTTTAAGAAGGGGCTAATGGAGGTAACAACCTTAAGTTCAAATAGGAAGTGAATCTCTTTCCAGAGTTCAAATTTCCATGAAATTATTAAAATTGTTCAAAATGTGGCGTAGCGTTGTGCAAATTTTGAATTAGGTGGGTGAAATTGTTGTGAAAATGTTTAAAAAAGGGATACTTTATGGAAACTAGTGAAAAAAAGATCGGTTAGCAGAATATAAGAAAAATGGGGGTTATTGAGTATCTGAATATTTTAAAAGGGGGGGGTAGGGGGGTAAAGGTAAGACAGAAGCACAAAAAGGTGTATGTGTACAAAAAAAAGTTAGAAAAAGAGGGTCTATCTTGGTGCCCCCCACTACAACCCCCACCTGGGGAAACAGGTGGATGGAAAACTGTAAAACTGTCTTTGAATGCTATGGCCTTCATTTTTACCCAGTGCATCTGTGACTTCAGATTTATCAGGAGTTATCAGATTTATTTGTCAATCATCAATCTACATCATAGAAGCATGACAGTAATTACAGAATAATAATAATGTTAAGTGACAAAATAGGATAAAATTACTCAGAAATACATGCTATATTATAAAATTGAGAATGATAATTAAGAATGCAATATGAACAAAATTTATATAATTGCAATAGTAAGTCTTTGGCACAAGAGTAAACTGGTTGTTTTAGCACAACTGCAGATGTCCATGGGTTATTTCCATGATGGATAATAATAAGTACCACAAATTGTTTTGGCAACGGGGCTTTTCGAATCTGACATCATAGCATGCAGTTGTGCTAAATACCAGTTTTCGGTCTTGTTTCAGGCAGGGGGGGGGGGTAGGCACGATCTGATCGATTTGGGTAATTGGGGATTGCCAGCCTAAAGGTACGGTCACACAGAAGACAGCTCCCAACCCAACCTCTTCCCGAATACACAAGACCACTTTTTTTCAAAATTGGCTACAGTCTTGTTCAAACTTGCAAAATTTACAATTTGTATCCCGAACGGGGATGATTAGTATGCGAGTTTCCCTGTTGTCAACGAGAAAAGGGGTGCTGAACACGCCTAGCAGTAGGCGAAAGCATCATGAAATCAACAAGATCCATCACCCGTGTTCAGTCCACGATCAGTCACCAGGACCTTGAAACGACGGCACAAGTTGTGAAGGTCGCTGTCACGGACTGCTCGCGCATCTGTCGCCGAGTTGTTGACGCAAGAAAGGTACAGTCAATAAGAGAACCAGCGACGCGACCTCTACCCAACTTACACAAGACAATTGGTTTTTTTTTTCAAAATCGGCTGAAGTTTGTTCAAACTTACAAACTTACAAGAAAGAGATGGTCAATCGCCCAGCAATAGAGACGCATCAGAAATAAACAAGATCAAGGCATGCGCATTGTTCTGTTTCCCAATCAGTCGCAAAACCTTAACATGACAGCACACGTTCGTGACATGTTGCTGTCACGACTTCCGATTCCAAAACCGCCACAATTTTTTATTTTTTTCAGTTTTTTAATTTTTTGTTTTTTTCAAATTTGCCAAGTTGCTTTCCGACCACACAATGACTGCAGAAGCTGTAAAGGACACTCCCAGACTTGGCCAAAAACTAAAATTGAAAAAGGAAAATTTTTAACATGTTGAATATTTTCGAAAAATGGCCAATCGGCACCAGTTTTTGTTGAACAGTCGGGAAGCGGTTGTTTCTAGCAAAGAATCGGTTAGACTACAGAAGATTGTAAAGAAAAGTCCAGACCTTGCTAAACTACAATCAAAAGGAAAAAAAACTGCTACGATGTTCGGAAAATTGGCCAATTCGGCACCAGGTTTGATCAGTGGGGTGGTTTTCTAGCAAAAAAGATCGGCTGTGTGACTGAGCCTTAAGGTATAGTCACCACAGAAGAAAGATCCCGACCAAACCATTCGGACTTACTAGACCGCAGTTTTTTTTTCAAAATCGGCTACAGTCTGGTGGCAAACTTGCAAAATTTACAATTTTTATCCCGACCACGGGATGTTTAGTCTGCGAGTATCCCCGTGTCAACGAGACAAGGGATGCTGAAACGACAAGCAGGTAGCGACAGCATCAGAATCAACAAGATCCAGCATGTTTAAGTGGCGACGCCAATTGTGCAGTCCCGATTAGCCACCGACTTGAAACGACGGCACAGGTTGTGACATGTCGCTTTCAAGACGCTCGTCGATTGGTCACGAGTTGTTGACGGCCAGAAGGTCGTCACATGAAGACACACCCGCGACGCTACCAACCTATTCCCAAACTACACAAAGACCACATTTCTTTCAAAATCGGTGAAGTATTGTTCAAATTACAAGACAAAGATTGTTCACATCGCGAGCAGTAGGCGATCAAGATTTACTTGTTTCAGTTATCAATCAGTCGCAGACCTTAACACGAAAGCACAAGTTGCTGTCAAAACTGCACGTCGGCGGACTTATCTTCTGCACTCGCCGCTTCAAATGTCCAGTTGCTGGCCTTTTTCTCTCCGCTTGGGAAAAGCAGACTCATTACCGACCATTTTTCCCGCAAACTGCAACACAACCAATCATGATGCGCACCAAACTCATCGGCTACCGATTCCAAAACCCGCCTCATGTGTTTCAAGCCGACCTTCCCATTCCAAAACCCGCACGGATTTTTTTAAGCTGCAAGAAAAAATCGTGGCGGGTTTTCAAATTTGCCAAGTGCCCCGACCAACAAGGACGCCGAGACTGTACAGGAAAGTCACCAGACTTGGCCAAAAACACCTGAAAAAAGGAAACTTACGATTTTCGAAAAAAGGACAATCGGCACCAGTCTTGAGCAGTCTGGAAGCGGTTTTCTAGCAAATAATGGGCAAGATTACAGACGACTGATTACAGAACAGGCCCAGACCTTTCCAAAACTCCAATGAAAAAGAAAAATGCTCACGATTTTCAAATGGCAATCGGCACCAGTATGGAGCAGTTATGGGAGAGTGGTTTTCTAGCCTAAATCGCTGTGGGATGAGCTGAAGAAAAATGATGCTCCCTGGATCAAGGTATGTGTTGAGGCTTAGTGTTCAGTGGACCATACATGAGAACCAACAACCCAAAATGAACAATTTTTTCAGGCTGGAACCTTTGAGATCCATTTATCCCAGTGAGTTTACCCAGAAATTTTAATTTGGGGAGGGGAGAGGCAAGGCAGAAACAGGCTATGGGGGGGGGAGGGGAGGGGGCCCAAAACAACATTCCCCAATGAACCTTACTTACTTGCTCATGGCAGAAGAAGGGAAAAAATTTAACTGGGGGTTCACCTTCCCCCCGCTTGTTACGTCACTGTTTGGATATATCTTTCTATTGCCCTTTGTTATTCGAATGATGAATTACTCGAAATGCATTTATATGTTCTTAAAACAAGATAATTGTGTAGGTGAATGGTTCTCTAAAGGCGGGAAAGAATAGTTCGTGAAATAATGTAAAACCTTATTCCCCTGTCCGGAAATAATTATGGTTTTAAAATTACCCAAACGTAAACAGTAATGACGCTGGTGGTGAACTGAGTGTAGTTTTGTCCGAGGGGATACCATTTTCTTCAGAAATTGGGGTGAATTGAAACAAAGGCTGGGAGTGTCCCTTTTTAATAGGAAGCACAACAAAATTGAATAATTTTGTAAAAACCTGCATTTTGTGGTCTTAAAAAGAAATTGTTGATTGTATTTATACCCAACCCACTTTAAAAGACTTAAATACATAAATACTCTAGGACCTAACACAAGTTTTCTGACATTTTCTTTCAATTACTTATAACTTTGGTACACAGATAATGATAATTACCTGAAGTATGATAAAAACACATTATTTTTCTCTGGAATCTGATTTGAAACATATGATATTCTTTGGAAACTCCTCAACATATAAGGACAAATTTGGAGCAGAAAAAAGTAGCACATTCTTAAACGCTTATAACAACTCTAACTTAGTTAATATTGATTTTTCAATCTAATTTGTCATTAGAAGAGTGCCCTAATGACCGTGTCGACAAAACATACATGACATGATAATCAAGGCAGCCATCCTCCAGAGGACCTCTATGTGCTCTCAAATTCTTTTATTTCCTTGATAATCTTTTTCAAAAATATTAGGAAAATTAAGTATTTCCCGTTAAAATAAAACTTTCCACCAATGGGGGTGTTTGGTGTATATTCAAACTTAGCACCCTCAATTCACCTAAAACTTCCTTAAACCTTTTAGTCTATTAGTGGATCTTGGGCATTGTTTTGATTTCAAAACAAAAACACATAACAATTCAAAAAAAAAATAACAAAAAACAATCCATATTAAATATTTAAAAATAAATACGGAACAATTGGGTATTCCCCTTTAAAATCCCCTTTCCACCAATGTGGCGATTTTGTATGCTGTCTATTTGAAATCAACACCCTCAATTGACATAAAAACACTCTTAAACCCTTAGTCAAATTATTGGATCTTGCACATGGTTCAAAAAGCTATATTTAAAAAAACAAAAAATAAGGAACATCGGGTAATGCCCCTTTAAAATCACTTTCACCAACCTGACAATTTGCATGGTGCATCTTCGGAATCCGCACTCTCGAATTGTCCAAAAATACTTCTTAAACCTTTCAGTCAAATAATAAGTGGCATAGCATGGTTTGATAACGCTATATTTTACAAAAAATAAGGAAAATCGGGTAATTACCCTTTAAAATCCACTTTCCCTCAAATTGACATAAAACACTTCATAAACCTTTAAATCATAATTAGTGATCTTGCACATGTGTGTACAATTAAAGCATATTTAAAAAAAATAAGAAAAATGGGTATTGCCCCTTTAAAATCCACTTTCCAACAACTGACAATTTGCATGGTGAATATTCGGAATCAGCACCCTCTAATTGTCCAAAAACACTTCGCAAACCTTTTAGTGTATCTTGAGTAGGGTTCCCTCAACTATGACACCCATGGATCCCCTACTATTAAATAGCAGGAGATAAAAAGGAGCGTTTGTAAAACAGGCCCTGGTTTGTCCCAACGTGGACCGCAGAATGGCCCAATTGCTGGATCCAATCTTGAGGACCTAGGTATTACATTAAATGCTCACTTAAATTTTTTTTTTAAAAATCTCTCTGCTTCTAATTCAAATCCCTGATTTCCAAGATCAAAATCTCCTGATTACCAAAATCTCAAATGTTGGCAAGCTCTGCAAAGGTCATTCGGTGTCGTTATTGGATAACTTGGCTGTGCGTTGAGTATGGTTATGAGTTAAGTCTGGTGGTAGAATTTCACCGTACAAGTTTGTGGTAACATTTTCGAGGGTCATATTTGGGGTCAAAGGTCATCCAGGGGTTGTTATCGGATAACTTGGACTGTGCTTTGATATCTGATAAAGTTTTGCTATGGTGGTAGTTTTGCCGTACGAGTTTTGTGGTCACGTTTTCGGGGGTCATTTCATTTGGGGTCAAGGTCATCCAGGGTGTTATCCCCGGTAACTTGGCTGTGCTTGATATATGGTTAAGAGTTTTGGTATGGTGGGAAATTTGCCGTACGAGTTTTGTGGTCACGTTTTCGAGGTGGTCATTTTTTGGTTCATTTTTTCGGGTATCTTGGCCGTGCTTTTACGTTTGAATATGAGTTTTGGTGTGGTGGTAGAGTTTCGCGTACCACTTTTGTGGTCACTTGGTTTCGAGGGGTTATTTTGGGGTCACAGTCCTGTAGGGCCATTATTGGGGAACTTGGCTGTGCTTTCATACCCATTCGTTGACGTATGGATATGAAGCACCGGGGCGCTAATTAGGTCGACAACATGCCATTTAGACTCATCTATCTAGCGGGTATGCTCAGCTAGTGGGGAATTATGGTCATTCAAGGTCAAAGGTCAAATGGGGTAAACATTGGTGTTGGTGTATGGACTGAAACTTGAGGTGTTTGGGGTTGATATTGGTTGATGCCACAAATCTTACAACAAGGTCATCAGGGTCAGTCGGTCAAAGGAGGTCAAAATGGTGTAAACTTTAGTTCCAGGCGAAACTTGGTGGGTGGGCGAATTGTTGTGACACAATTTTATCGCTCAAAATGAAAAAAAAAAAAAAAACAAGGCGGTCAGGGTCGTTCAAGGTCAAATGAATCGCAAAACCAACCCGAGGTATTCAATCCAGGTATCGCAAAAGACACAGGTGATAGCCAAATCCAAGGACCCGCCTATTAAAATACTATTAAAGACACACCCACCGGCCCAGAACTCTTATGGTATGTCCAGAATGCCCTCTTATGGCCCATATATGCCCTTTTGACCATCCAATGAACCCTACTTGACTTTGACCCCATCATTGACAAAACATTCTTCCAATTGTATAGCCACCCAAACCTTGCTCAGATAACAACTGGCCAAGACCCATGGGCGATATGTCAATTGACCTGTAATGACCCTACAGACGCTGACCCACAACTATGCATTCCCTAACCTCCCATTGATGGTTACTACTACGCATCATTGATGCACTCGGTTTATTTATATTGTGGGAATGAAATTGGATTTTAAGGGCTCGAAATTTTCACAAGATGACATTAAAAAAGTCATGTCAATGTTTATAGTGATCTGAGCTTTAATTACTAATTTCATTAAAAAAAAACACTGTGCTTGGCTAATTGGCTTGTGCACTTAAAAGCTAATCATAACAGAAACCAAAAGTAGATTAAGAGAGCTGTGCTATTTTGATAGTTGATTTATTGTCTAATGGAGTATGGGTGCACTTGGGCCTCCAAATTGATAGCTGGCAGCATATTGCCATACTAGTGTGGTTTTCATTAGACTACGTTCACTATTCATGCCTTAGGACATACAGTGACCAAGCACTCAGAAACCCATCACTTCTCACCTCAAACCTTGTACTTATAAGGACATTGGAAGATGCTTTCTACATTGAATTCCCAGCAATATAATCAAAATTTCACTTCCAAAATTGCAATTTACACTTTGATTCTTTGTATTTCTTTCATTCAAAGGACAAATAAGTTCCTCCAAATAGCAATTCCTGGGAACATGGTTCTTTCTCTCGAGTTCCTCCTTTTTCCCGGCATGGATGTGGACCGTGTTAATATTACAAGTTTGCAGTCCCACAAAATGTTGATATAAAATCTTGCTTGAAAGTGAAAAAATATAAATTCCTTTTATCAAATTTACAATATTGGATGGAGTTGTTTTGATGTTAATATTTTCTCCAAAGACTGATTTGCTAGCTGCTTTTTCTCAGACATACTCTGATATGATTGTTTTATCTCATTTGCTGTTATAATCTGTAAGTGGGCCCAATTTAATCTTCATTATTACACATTAGACGAAATTTACTTCCCCGAAGATGAAAACGGAAGCAATTGATGTAAATAAATAAGGGGTACTTGTTATATTTGGGTGGGGCACGACATAGGCAAGAGTACAGATATGTGGCCCTTAAGACCAAGATTTCAACTTCCAAAGCCGCCAAAATTTACTCAAAATTAGAGTTCCTTGAGAGGCAAAATCAGTTCCCAAGCCGGTTCCAAGCCCAGGCCGTTTTTACAAGCACCAAGTTGGGCTGCACATCCCTACCTAAATAGTGAGGTGCCCCAGAAAAGGTATAAATCCGTGGGGGACACTCAACATTTTGTGAAGCCAAACTACAGACAATGCGTAAAGGTACATTTCATGATTCAAGCACATTCTGTTTTATCATGGTTCACTAGATATCTCTGAGAAAGCTGATTAACAAAATTTTAGTTGATCTGATTTGCAGTTTTGTGTTATAAGCAATTCTTGTTTCCCACAGTCTCAAAGGCCACTGTGTGGACTTCCTGTCTGTTTATGGACAGAACTACAAATTATGAATTTCTTACAGAAACAACCATAGATTATAACGGTTCATGATGATATAAAATCTCACTTTGCAGGGTAAATCGGGGGGGAGATGAGGGTTGGGGATCATGAATCATGCCCCTTTAAGTAATCAAGGACCCGAATACTATGGATTTTCTGATTTTATTTGATGCTTCATATAAGGAATCACTTTAAATACAGCCAGTGAGTGCTAGTGTGCTGACACTTAGAGGAATGACCATTTAAGTATGCCTGGAAGCTATTGATTGACTATTCTATTTGCATTAGCTAAGTGATCAAGCAAATCTCAGCAGGCCATCCAAGCAAGTATCGAGGATAAATATAATTGATGTGTCAAGTCCAAACATTTGTCATTTTGTAAATGTCTTGGGAAAGATAGGGCTAATAGGATAAAAAAGGAATAGGATAGATTGTAAGTGGGGTTCATTATTCGAGTCAGAAATTAAGCCTTTACACTGAGTAAAAGAGCATGTACCCCAGCATGAAAGAAAAAAGAGGGAAAAAGAAAACACTTAGCAGTGATCACTGTGCTAAAAGCCTCTGAAAGGAGTATTTTACTGACTAAGTAAGGCTTCGTTAGCTTTGTGAACAGAACTGTGAAGGGAGTGTTTTAAGTAGAGTAAATTCGCTGTTAATGTCATGGGTTTACTGACCATGGCGGTGTTAGTTGTGAACAGACGTAGACAGACGTGGTATATGAGAAGTGTTATAAGTAAAGTAAGATGTCTCTGTTAATGTCCAGGGTTAACTGACATGGCTGGGTTAAGTTGTGAACAGACTGTAGACAGACTGTCGTATGAGAAGTGTGTTTAGAGTCAGATGCTCTGTTAATTGTCCAGGCTTCAGAGGCCTCGAAAGATATTTTAACTACTAAGGCTTCGTTAGCTGTGAACCCTACTGTAACGGGGTGTTTTAGTAGAGTAAGATGTCCTGTTATGTCCATGGTTACTGACCATTGCTGTGTTAAGCTGTGAATAGAAACTGTAACAAGACATGGTAGGCCTATATGAGAAGTGTGTAAGTAGAGTCAGATGTCTCGCTTAATGTCCAGGGTTACTGGCCAGGGCTGTGGTAGCCTGAACAGACTGTCGACAGACAATTGTACATGAGAAGTGTTTTAAGAGTGTTGGATGTCTCGCTTCATGTCCAGGCGTTAATGACCATGGCTGTGTTAGCTGTGACAAAATTTAGACAAACATGTATAAACAGACTGTCCCAAAAAAAACTATACAATCAAAGATTAATTTTTTGGGAACAAAAATTTTAAGTTTCATCTCAACTGGATTTTTATAATGATTCTTTTTTAGGAGTGTTCAGCTTTCATGAAATTTATAGTTGGTGTAATTTGGGGGTCCCTGGTTTCAGAGTTACTGGCTAATTAATCTGAGGACAGTTGAAAAAACCTTTTGGGTGGCCAGTTTCGGGCTAAATCTGATATCAACAAAGTTGCCATTGAAAATCCCTTCAGGACCTTCTTAATTGAAAATTTCAAATAAAACGTAGGTATAAAGTGCGCTTTTGTGATATACATCAATTATAACTTTATAATGTTACAATTGCACTAATAAATACATGTCAGCATGGGAAATTCTATTCCAAGCAGTCTTGTTGTCGATGTTCAGCTTTACTGACCCTACTACTCCAGGTTTATCAGTCAGAAGGTAGAAACCATAAAACACCCTTGTTAGAAAGTAAACAAGACAAGCCTTTGAACACAACCATCCTTTCCTTTATTGCTCTTTGTTGAACACTCTGCCTTTCTCTTGTCACAGATTCCTGTCATATTCTCCCTGGCATCTTGAGGCAGTGGGGAATAGGGGGAAGGGTAAATGTCCCTCCTCATAAGAGCGTTGTCCACACATTGTCCTCAACATACTTGTAGACTGTTACAAATAGTCCAGCAGGTCAATTCCCCAAATTTCCATGCATCATGATTATTGTCCCCCGCTGAGAGTGAGTCCCTCATTTCAACCCACAACAGAAAAAATAATTTGCTGGGGGCTTGTTCACTGCAAATAAATATATTAATTAGTTCAATGCATGATAATACATTCACACTGATCTGTAACAACTATTCTTTTGTTTGAAAATGTTTAATAATCCCACAATATGCTACACGCCTTATACCTTAGTTGAAAAACCTTCATGTGAAACGCCCAGTGGTATTTTTCTCCTTAGTGTTAATTGACTATCTCTGCTTAGAGGGTCCATCAAATTGGATGGGAATAAAAGCGCAGATTTAAGCTTAGAGGATCTTTGTCTAACAAATAAAGTCAAATAATCTTGCAAAATGCACAGTTTAATATTTTTTAAATTTTTCGTTGTGATTGTTTAGTTTTTATTGGGACAAAGTCGTAATGAGAAGTGTTATAAAATAAGTAGAAGTCAGATGTCTCGCTTAATGTCCAGGGTTACTGACCCTGGGCTGTCTAGGGTTGGGAACAACGTAGACAAGACATGGTTATATGAGAAGTGTTATAAGTAGAGTCAGATGTCTTGTATGTCCAGGGTTACTGGGCCCATGGGTGTGTTAAGTTTGTGAACAGACGTAGATAAGACGTGCTATATGAGAAGTGTTTTAGGTAGAGTAAGATGTCTCTGTTAATGTCCGCTTACAGACCAAGGCTGTGTTACTGTGAAACATACTGTAGACAGGCATGTATATGAGAAGTGTCTTAAGTAGAGTCAGATGTCTCGCTTAATGTCCAGGGTTACTGGCCAGGGCTGTGAGGCTGCCAGCAAGGCTGGTAAACAAGTAGAAATGTGTGCGCTAGTCCAAACAAGACAATGACATAGAATGCCAATAGAGTCTAATGTCTGTCTTCCTGGTGACATTTGCATGGCAGCAAAATATAGCACTATTTTTTCAAGAAACTTTTGGGTGTGTTTTGGCATTTTGCTCTGATTTTGACAGATTTCCTTTTCACTTTGAATGTGTAATCTCCAAATATTTGAAAAGTACCATGAATCAACAATTTAGAGGCTTGCATTTCTAATTTAAGTGTGCAACATGAGATTTGATGTGCCATCCCAGATATTTTTTATTATGTTCGTGAGTCTTGTAGCTATTGGAGAACTCATCAGATTTCTTACATGTCTTTGGTTACAGCTATGTCTTAAAAGTGAAACCAAAAGTGCATTGTGATTTGCTCATATTTCAATATAAACCATAGTTAAATTTTTTAATAGCTCCATACAATTGAATCATTTCACATTTTGCAATCAAATAATTACTACCAGCTTAATCATTTCATTTGAGGGAATATGTTGATTGAAAGCTTGCATCACTTCACTGCAAAATTACGACTTTTATGGGTCACCTGATATGTTGCACTCTTTAACTGATTTGAATTTCAAGAATATGCAGCTGTAAATCAGAGCATAGAAGTGAAAAATAGCTGTGAAAAAGTGATGATATCTCTCCTAAAATTTGACTGTAATGCAGTAGAGTGGGTGCTATTTATCTCTTTAGAAAAAACATAAACCCTCCATTGTGTTTGTAAAACAAAAAACAAAAACAAGAAAGAAGCTGAAGTTAGAGAAGAAAATTGAAAAATTTAAAAACTCTGGTGTTGTATTTGCCTGACACTTTACCACCATTGTTACTATGTTGCTGATTGGTTCATTATAGGACACAACATGAGATAGCTCATCTGAGCAACCAATCAAATAATGTTTCCTATATATCCTGTCAAACTATACCAACTTTCTACAGTATCTCTGATTTCTCATTTCATGATATTACCTTCTATTCGGAGTTAACCATCAAAATATTTGCTTTAGGATGCTGATAGATAGGTGTGCCCGGGGGTTGCATTTCCATGACCCCCTAATTTGTCCCTCATCTATTAAGTCTGACATCAAGATTTTGAAATATATATTTTTTGTGTATTTTAATTTAAAAGAGTCAACTAGAACTAAGATAGTCACCTAAAATGCCCAATTCCAAAGTTTGAGATGTGATCGAATATTTTTCGTTTGCATCAGTAAACCTTTATGTGTAGTATAAGTTTCCATAGGATAACTGGTGTATAACTAAATTTCCGAAATTCCGGAAATGTATAACAAAGTCGTGATTTTCTATATGAAAGCCTTCGATTTGAGCTTAGCTATTTCCACGTGTTAGTATATGACAAGCATTATGAATATGCAAAAAACACACATTTGTTTGAAATTGAAGGCGCCCATCTTCGGAACTCTCTGAGTCAGCCTTGTAAGTGATCCTAAGTTGGCAATGTTCAATTACACTTCTCACTGAGAAGAGAATAGAGAAAGGACTTGCATTCAATTACAGGGAGACTTGGCGTTTTGCTCTTTTAAAAGTGAATGATGATATGAAGCTCCCTGGTACACCCGGGAGATAGCTAATTCTGTACAGAATGAGGAGTCATAATACCTCTGGATCAAATTGGACAAATATGGTGTACAGTTGTAATTTTTTCTCTTTGAGGTTCAAATGGAGGAATTCTTTTGTAATCTTATGTTAGGCAAATTTTAGACATACCAGGTTTACACTGGAACATCAACGGCATTCACGCTCCATAGATGCCCCAAACAAGATTTCACCGGACAAACTTTTTTCTAGTGCTGGGACGTGTACACGTTTAACGTGTACATGTTTAAACATGCAAACACGAATGGACGAAACGGAAAGGGTCCACTGCCGTTTAGAAAAGTCACTACACGTTTACTACGTCAGTAAAAAATACTAACTTCTTTTTCGTATTAATTTTACTTGCTGAAGTCAATTTTTCACCAAAATTTTGATCTGCCGTCAGTGAAAATTTGAAGTTCGCAACTGCTGTTGCTCCTAGAAATGGTTTCCGACTTTTTCGGAAACAGGGGAATCCCCATTTTTACCAGTTCTTGTAAATTTGCGAGTGTTATCTGTGTTATAGACCTTGTTACATGTATTATTCTATGGAAAATAAACTACCAGTACTATCAGCTATAAAAGGGACCACCTTGGTAACAAAATATGGAGGACGCCATATTGATTTTCCGTTGTTGGGGTCTTTGGGATATCAACTGCTGTTCTTTTTGATTACAACATAACTAGGTATACAAACAACATTTTATGGTTCAGGTGATAATAATGATCGAATGCAGCCGGTTAACCTGATTTATGGTGCTAGAATTGCATTTCCTTGGAAGCGCCAAATTCGGAGCCGTCATATGAACATTTAACAACTTTAAAGAACGAAGAATACTAACTAATCTGTAAACGGATAGGAAATTTAACGGTAACTCCCAGCGCTACTTTTTCCCCCTGACCCCCCAGAGTTTTTTCCTGATAAAAACTGACACAGGATATATTTGATTCTTTCCATCTGCCCTCTGTCTGTCTTGCAAGGTAACTCCGACGCAACTGAGATTTGAACCTAGGCCCTTCTTGTCCAAACGCAGGGACTAACTTACCAGTGTGTCACACTTCTCCATGGTATACTTTAGTCACCACTCATCCATACGATGCACGAATTCAAAATGTTACATCATACCACCTCAGTCTTTTTCTTTTGCATAATTTGTTTGGTTTTTTTGGGCATCAATTGATTATGCATTGTGTTATACCTCTTGTTGTATTGTACTCCAGGGCTGGTATTCTGTGAAAGGGGGAGACTAAACTAGACCTGGGTTTAAACCAGGGTTAGTTCACAAGAGTGGACCTTTTTTCCTTCAACATACTATGAAATGTTAAAATAACGGGTGGAAATTCCTCATCGATGGACCGAAACGGCCCATCCATGAGGAATTTTCTCGCCCGTTTATGGC
The DNA here is from genome assembly GCA_023653785.1 of Ophioderma brevispina. Taxonomy (NCBI): domain Eukaryota; kingdom Metazoa; phylum Echinodermata; class Ophiuroidea; order Amphilepidida; family Ophiodermatidae; genus Ophioderma; species Ophioderma brevispina. The sequence goes on from JAMKCH010014149.1 coordinate 23,031, forward strand.
ACAGACCCCTTCAAGGTATGTTGAAGAAAAAAGGGTTCCTCATGTAGACTAACCCTGGTTTAAAGCCTAGGACTAAAGTTAGTCTCCCTTTCAGAATACCGCCAGGTGTAAACCAGGGTCATAAACTCTGACATGCAGTGTGTACAGTAGACGACTTATTGACAAGGTCTGACTTTGAATAGTAACCTCTCTCTCTCTCCGACCTAGTTAATGGATTAATATTGAAAAATGTCAAGGTAGCTGAGCTCCTGGCATTTGACAAATTTGTTTTATGCAATTTAAGGCTTAGCTGACAGAGTGAAAGCACTAGTGGCGGTGATACCTCATATCAATTTTACACTAAGCTAGGATTTCTTTAGGCTAGGGAATGCCAGGGAGTTGCAGTGTGAAAAGAAAGAGAAAGGTTATAGAGAAGGAGAGCGAGGGAAGGAGCAAGTGAACAAAATAATAGCATAGCTTGAGCTTTTTGGTTCTTTTGCTTTTGATGTATTTGCTGTATGGATTAGTGGTGATGTGTAAGGGTGAAATTACATCTTTGACAGTTAATTCAATATGGTACGTACTAGGCAACTGTTCAAATTCCCTTTGCTAATATTTATGAATAGTGATTTGGCATTCAGGTGGTTAGGCGCATTATGTCACCTCTATCCCAACCACTCAGTCTACAACGTTGTGTTATAGCATCGTCATTTTGCGTTTAAAATATTTATTTTGTATGTACTTGAGAAAGATTCCTATCAGAGAAAGTACCTTATTTCAATATTGCAAATTAGGGAAAATTGGAATTGCCCCTAGTTCTTATATGGATGATGCAATATGTGTTCAATTTCACAGAATTTCTAGAAAGATACTATAAATAGTAGATCTACATCAATGTTAAATAGGCATGCTTCTATAACAAAGTTGTGCAACGATTGCAATGACATGCATGATGCTTGTGTTTTCTTAGAGGGCAAACTGAAAAAAAGAGGGAAACTTTTAGATTGATGGTATAGGCCTGGACAGCATATGCCCTTGAAGCTTAAAGTGTAAAGAATTCCATGTGAGGACCCATCATTACTATGTGGTGCTGAAACCTTGGTAGTAAAGAAGCCCACATAAGAGGGGAGAACGCAGAGATGACGTACCTCATAGCTAAGCTATAATACTATTTATCAAAATCAACACCTTTTACAAGAGTGCGCGCCCGCCATCCGGAGGGCGGGCTTGGCAGTAGATCGCATGATCCTCATTTATGCGCATCAACGTCTAAAGTACGCTTCTTGTAAAATGTACTTTGACAAAGAGGTATAGAGGATCTCCCTGTTTGACAACACAAGAAATGAATGATAATCAGGCAGAGGTGGGAGTAATAGGAATCGGGGAGAAAGTGCAAGAGTCCGTCTGAAGAGAAGGCCAAAGACGAGTGGAAGGAGACATTAAAGAAGATTGAAAGCAGCCTGAGTGTGTGTGGCCAAGGATAGGAAAGCATGACTTGCAGAGTTTTGAAGAAGAAGAAGAAGATTGATGAACCGAGCCAAAATAATTACCCCCTTGATGTGGCCTGAACAATAACGAAGGAATTTTCCTCTGCATGTGTCGTTGGTTTTTGTGCTGAATGGTTGAAATTATTAATACCATCAGATTAAAGGTTAGAATAATATGTAGAGTGCATTGATAGTGAGTTGTGTTGTGGTGTTGCATATAGATTGGGTTTTCAGTTTCTAGTCGTTGCAATGCATATTATGTTCATCATAACTTAGGATATTCTAAGTTATAATTTTGGTTTTAAAAATAGTGAATTTTTTTGTTACGGCAGGTTTATTGTGTATTGTTCAGAACTGCATAATACTTGTTGCTCAGGAAATTAACCCCAAATCAATGCACTTGTGGTGGAATATGGGATTTCATGCCTTGTCACTTGTGGCTTGTGGCTTTAAGTACCTATTATCATCTTAGTGCAATGCATGGATTTGTCCTTATTTCTCCTCTAACAGTATGTGCATTTTTTAACCTATAATCAAAACATCCCTGACTGTGTGGTTTTTTTGCAGCAATCTGCTGATTTCCCAGCCTGATTATCAGTTTGTGAATGCATCTGCATTACTGCATCTCAAAAGTTTTTACCAAGATTGCTTATTTTTAACTTGGGAATTTCAACCACATTGACTGCAGATTGTCTCTTGATATACATATTTAGTCTACGTGCATCTACCTAATAAACTATGACAAATTACATTGTGAGTGACAATAAGCTACATGTTTCAGAGACTAATTTTTTTTTTTTTTTTAATTATGTGGCTCGGTATGTACCTCACTTTGTACAGACACAAATAAAAGGGATTTGAGTGATTGTGGTAGCAAAAATATGTTGATTTGGCAGTAAAGGTGACCTTCTTTCTAAGATTTAAAAACATACGCTGTAGGAAGATCAATGAAGGCTTTTGCCTTTGTTGCTTGGGAGCTTTGAAACAACCAGTTTTTTTGCTCAAGATTCCAAAGAGAGGAAGATGAAGGAACTATTATTCATGAGAGCAAGTGAATATTTCATGAATATTTGTGGCTCTGATATTGACTTATTAATATAAATCTACTTCAACTGTAATATTCTTTTCACTAAAAATCCATGAGTGGTAGTCACATCGTAGTGCTTTCCAATTAAGAAAAACACTCATACTGGAACTGTTTAAAGGTAGATGTAAACAATCCTTTCTGACATTTTGATCCATTGAACTGCATTACTTGTCAAATCGCCTCATATAGTGAAGAGATGCTTGCATTTTCTGTAGTCCATGACAGAAAATCTCAACTCATTTTTGTAAATTAAAAAAAAAACCTGTTCTATGGGCTGGTATACTTCAGATGTGATTAATACATCGGGAAGCATTATGTAAAACTTGTTTAAAAAAATGGGGATACACTTTACTGAAAATATCTTCTGGTCTGTAAATACCTTTAATTTCAGAAGTAAAAGAAGTTACATTTATCACAAGAAGGTGATGAATATGGTAAAATTTGAATTAGTGCAGAGAGCTGTTCCTAGTAGAATTATGAAAAGACACTCCCCCAGGTTGTGGCACTGAATGATCAGGGCGGACATGCATTAATCACAGGGTACTTCAATAAACCACTAACGCCCTACTGGGAATATTCTTTTAACCTAACAATACTAACAATACAAAATACTACAACCTGACATGGAAATCATTCATCTCAGCTACAACAACAGCATCAAACACAACAAAAAAGAAAACCACACAGAAAGAGAAGGAATAAAGGGGTGCACTCTCTTCTAAGTGCTGTTAGGTTTATTTAGTAATGTTAGCGCGAAAACAAGTTTTTGGGGTAAGTGTTATGTTACCAAATACAACATGCACACACAAACATAAAAACCCTTTCCCCATCCACAAAGATATGGTTCACGCATACATGCACCCAGTCCCCACACAACCCATGCACACACTGCTCTCACTCCATGGTTCACTTGGAAGTGGGCAAAGGAATCATGAAAGCATCCCGTCCTTCAGAGGGGGATGTTAAGCCGTTGATCCCATGCATGTACAGAGAGATCAAAAACTGTACAAGTATATCGCAGCCAGTTTCGCAATAAGAGTAGAGTGGAAAACCTTACTGTTCCCAATCTGCACCAGTCTCAAAGTGGCCCATGTGAGGGAGCGTCCGTATTCATGGATAGATGCGGGCCCCAGAAAAGCTTACTTCAGCTGAATGAAATCTTGCCACCACCACAAGCCAGTACCAATGATTTGTGGATATGCAACAAAAAATGAACAAAAGCAAAAAAAAATCAAAATAAACGGGACTTTGAAAAGGCTGTGGATGTAATTTGTTTGGTTAGAGGGCAGTGCATTTGCTAGTACATCAAACCAGACATTTGAGGGCAACGCTGTCTATATGCATATTTGGTTGTACATATATGTTTGTCCGGTGCTATATTTTATTAGGCACACAAGTTAAGAAAAGCCTGTTTTGACAGTTCAAGTGGTCAGTCTCAGATCAGGCATTGGTCCTTTAAGTAACATCCCCTCTTCAATACCCCCCCCCCATATCATAATAAAATATTACAGTGTCTCAATCGATGAAATTTAATGCAAGTCTTGTGTGCGACAGGTGTAGAGGAATAGTTTTTACAGTACCATTTTTATTGATGTTATTTAAGGCGCCAGTGAAGATACTTTAACACGGGTTCAAAGTAATTATTACTCAGACTTTTTACCTTTCTGCTGTGACACTATAATACCTAGGTACTTCAAACTTTAGCCTGTTAGAATTTGTATTTGGTATAGGGAACAATGTAAAAACCTATGACCAAGTAGAGTTTTGTTATTATGTTGTTTATTTTATTTCATGGGAGCCACCATCGATGTGGAAGGACCACTTAGTGTTCAGCTGTAGTGGATGAGTGGATGTCCATAATCAAACCTAAAAGGTCAGCCTGATAGGTAAGGTGGCCCACGTGTTATATTTCTATGAATATAGAGAGGCGAGGAAAGCCAAGATGGGACAAGAAACTGCAAACTTCTGTGTAGATTCTTATTTTCTATTTGGTTAAACCTAAGTACAAATGACATGCAATAGTTTAACCATAATGTGGTTAGGAATCCTCCCAATGAAAGGTGTACTATCCCCCGGGCAATAGAATTGATATTACCTATTATTACCCTACTACACATTACCTGCTTACCATTTTGAATGGGTTAAAGCATGGCCATTATGTAAGGGGAACATGTGAGATGTTTTCCTACTCTTCTGTAAGGGATGACTTCACAAAGTCCGCATATTAAATGCTCATTTGCAATTTTTCTGATCGCTTTGATAAAAGGCATGACCCAATTCCATGAGTATATTTTGAGGAGTCCAAAGTGTTGAAAATATCAGATCCGAAAACATGATAACCTAAAATCGGATGATTTACGCCCAAAATTATTGGTAGCGCTCTGAGGTTTTTTAAAATATTGGGCTCGACTGCATCTAGCCCAATATTTTGGGCAACTCAGCTCAACCAATAATTTGGCTCAATCAATCCAATTTTATTAGAAACTTGGTATATGAATATGTAGTGATAGACAAAAAGATTCATGTCGTCTGGTTTTTAGAGGCTTCAAAACTGTTTAATCTATTATAGAGGTTCCTAGCTGCAGAATTAAGTATACCCCAAAACATTACCATCCATTTGCCATCTACCCAGGAGTAATAAAGCCTTAAACATCATCACCATAGGAGTGTTTGTATGCCAAGACGATCTCAGGGTAATTTCCCCCTTAACATTTTATTACCACATGTATATGCCAATTGAAATGTATGCTGTCTACTTGTGTGACAGGTGTATGGAAGATGGTGATTTTATTATCACTTATGCTTGAAGGTAGTTGGTCCGATTTTTTTTCTTCAAACGTGCTTACCTAAAGGAAGGCTGTCGCCAAAACATCTGGTTACAACGGTCATTTGCCGGATAAGGAAAGAAAAGACCTATATAGTTTTTGTGAGAATGGTAAATTCTGGTGATAAAGCCATATGCTCAAAGTTTTTACCTTTTCTGGTTTTCAAAAAATACAAACTTTACAAACCCCCAAATTTGCTCTTATGTAAAATTTTAATACAGGGTCAATGGGTACTGAAAAATATGAACCATTTTTTTTTAATATTTTTATGTGTTTTTAAAAATGTCCGTAAGTTAATTAGCACATAGTATGGTGGCATTGGTATCTGAGGAAATAGTAGTTTTCCTAGATACCAAAATTTTGAGCACTTCGGATACAACATTTTGAGCACTTCGGTTAAATCGGTGGGTTGTGGAGCAGGTACTAGCGATTCAGGCCTTGCACTTTTAAGTGTTAAACATTTTATATTTTTTTCACCTTTTAATGCCATCAGTACAATTTTTATATCATTTGTCACCAAATGTCACTATTTTATTTTTCATTGTCCATTAATATTGTGTAGCTATAACTATAAAAAGTCCACTTTTCTGATGCTCATCATAGTAAGCCACAGGTTAATCACCTAGGATTTTTGTGTGAACGTGAAACTTGTGTCACAAATGGCGTGTATAAACCATTCTCCTTAAATACCAATGACTGATTGCACCATTATACAACAATGATTGGGGGGGGGTAGGTGGGATACATCATCCGAGCGGTTCAAAGACAGTAAAAACATCACCTATGCGTTGTAATGATTAACACTACTTAGTCAGTCATATACCATGCCCCATAAAAAAAACACCCCTTAAAACACAAATTTTACCAAGCCCCATACTTTTACTGCCAAAACGGACATTCACATGGCAAAGCGGACCTTCAACATCATAAAAGCGGACCTTTTGGGGGCATTTTTTTTTTAGGGGGGTGCGTCGCACCCCCGCACCCCCCCTGTCTACAGTCCTGGGCAACATAAACTTCATTTTATATAATATAGTCCCATTTAAACACAGAAATAATGAATGGAGGTTTTATTTTTCTTCCACTTGGGAAGATACTGTTTTTCTTGCTAGTGGGGTGTGGAAGAGAGGAAAAAAACCGAGGGAAACCCATTTTTTTGAACCTGTGGAAGAAACTGGCAACCCATTCTCTAAGTAGCCTCTTTGCATCACTCCTGTTGAATTTCTTACTGTCTTCTACTGAGGGTCACTTCAATGAAAATAGAAATAAGCTTCTCTTGGAGGATACTACTCAACCATATTGACTCCTTGGTGACCTTGAATTACCCCCGATGACCTTTGATCCACTAACCAATACAAACTCTGTCTCGGAAGTCAAGGGGGCACCTCACCCACCAAGTTTGAGGAACGTGCGACCCCCGGACGCCGAGAAACTAACGGCGGAAAGACAGACAGACATACACCCTGCAGACCAACAGTATAATATATAATGATGAAGCACTAAGCCCATGGGACACTAATAAATAATAATAGCAGAGATTTTTATATACCGCCTTATGCTATGGCCTCTAAGCGCCTTTCACAAATGGTCCTGATCACTGGTGGCCCCACCCATACCATAAACCATTTAGCATCATTTCAAGGGATGCAGGAGATCGGGATCAGCGCTTTCCCTTATCAGCAAACATTACACGAGATAACCATCGCCGCCGGGACCAGCTCCCCAAATATCGCATGGTAAATCGAGACCACTAACCAAGCGGTTAATTTCTTTCCATGAAATTACAAGATAGCTAATCGCACAGGCTCGAACGCACGCCTATACGAGCATACACTGGAGTCTAACGCTTACCTGATTGAGCTATCTTGTCCGCTGAAACCTACCTTAGACACTACCTGTCTACTATCGGCAATTATATCTATTTTAAAAGTTTATCCGTACTTAGAATATATATCATGTAATGATCAAATCGGAGATACTGTAGAATGGTGGTATGGTTTACACATAGATATAGAATCACTCTTTTTGATTGGTTACTAAAGAGGGCTATCTCATATTGTGTCCTTTAATCACCGAACTTTAGGTGGTGGTAGTAGCACAGGGGTTAAATCACAAAATGTACTATTAACCTCTAATGAGCTCTACCTGTTGATTGTTCAAGAATCATTTATGCCAGATCACAGTGGCGGATTTAAGGAAAAGGGCCCTGTCAGCACTTAAGGTGGGGCCCCTTAGCGTCAAGAAGCAACACAATATCACCTTTTATTCGACTAAGGTTTGTTCGCGAGGGGGCCCTGAAGGCAATATTTTAGGGGGCCCTGTCCATCGCTGCTGACCTGGCTGACTCTTAAATCCGCCACTGGCCAATCAGAAGATTGAGCTGAAATATTTTACATGCAAGTCCCTATTTTAATTGGATACTCAAATGAATATGTCATGAATGAACCAATGAAAAAGGCCAGGAAGCCAGCCATTAGTGTGTAAGGAGTTAATTCACTCAGTAAAAACAAGTCAAATTATAATAATATGTTGGTACTGTTTGGACAGGGAAAATATTCTAATTTGAAATTGGTCAAAGTCCCATAATTCAATAACTAATATATATCACAAAAGACCATTTCAATTATGCAGAGTAGTTTGATGTGGGTGATATAGTAGCATGAGTAAATGAATCAATTCATTTGCTCTAGAGTAACCTGCCTCATTGCCGGAAGAAAAATAATTTCAGTTAAGGGGCAATTATTTGGACTGTACACTGGATTTAATACGCAGTACGGCTAAATAGGTGTTACTGAAGGCATGAAAAATAAGGTGTCTATTCAAGGTCATGTTAAACCCGAAGCTTGTAGTGGATGGTCAAGTAACATGTTAATAAATTTGTTTAGCCGAGGGAAAAATGTCTTGTTTTCACCTATATTTGATAACCCTTCAAAGATAGAGGAAAAACAAGACTTTTTTTCTCCCAAATGTTGTTCTGATTTTTTTGTTCTTCTTAGTCCCCCTTAGTACTGCCTGTGAATTGGTCACAATCAGTGGACATGTATTAGACATATCCCATAATGCTTTGCAATTTGCCTATATTAGCTGTGACTAAACACACATTGTCAGTACTTATGGATAAAAAGTGTTTTAAACACTTTTATCCCTACGTACACCGTCTTTAAAAGAAAGGTTTTAAAAGTTTTTAAAGAAAAACACAAGACTTTCATGATGCAGGGCTATAATTAACTAGCAATTAGCAGGCTAAATTCAGTGTAAATCAGGGTTTTTATGTGTTAGAATAGGATTTTTTGTATGATCACATGACCTTTTGAGGTGAAATTTTCCAAACTGGGGCATTGTGGGATGGACTCACAAGGGAACTTACCGTATTGTTCCTATAAACGCCCCAGGGGCGGTGCATTTTTCAAAAGAGTGGTCGTTTATTACAGTCAAAATGGAAAGCATAATCCCCACAAAAATCACCTTACCCATTTTAGTAAAAGATTACTGGGGGTCCAGATGTCCTTATACACATGAAATCCACGCACATCACTTTTGATTTGGAGAAAGTATTTGATGACACCATCGATTATGATACGCATTACGACATCCTGGCTATTAAATCATGCGATTTAGGGTGAGCTTACTCTTTCTTGAATTGTTTTATCCAAAATCGTAGGGGGGGGCGTTTGTTAGAGAATGGGCGTTTCTCGCTATCACTAGATAGCTTATGCCATCGAGTAGAAGATTTTTCAGTCAAGGGCAGACACTAAAATATAAACTAGTCTTTTGTATCTTGTTCAATTCTCTTGAAAATCACAGTTATGCAAGTATTGAAATTGCTGGTGCTTTCTATGAAACAATTTTTTTTGAAATTTTGAGTCAAATTGTTTTTAGGGTATTTTTGTATTTTTAGCCCTGATTTTCCAGGTGACATTAGTAGGCATTTGTTTCATGCAGCATCACTTGTCCTAGTTGCTATTTTTATAATGCTAGCCGTGATAGATGCATCTCACCTAAATGTTTTACCTGGGTTGGTTAGTGTGCTGCCAATTACCTGTTTGCTAGCGACTAGGGTCTGACGTTTAGCAAGGCTCATCCCATGTCTGTTGGTATAGGCAGCTCCTTCGTACCTCTGGTCAGACAATTGTCATTTATCAATGTTACCAGTAGTAGTTTAACAATGGATATAGTAAAATATAAGTAACATTTCTGTACATTGACAAATGGTTTATCTTTCTTCAAAATGTAAACTTGTGTAGTTTCCATAATAAGCCAGTGCATGCACCGCAACAATACAGTTCTGCTCATTTAGTCTGGTATTCCAGATAGAGTATATCTTCCCCTACCCATAAAATCCAAATATTTCTTTCTCAATTAAATAATGTCTGGAATTTCTTGGATCCAAAACCTTTCCTGTTTGTGTGTGGTCCAATGTCTGTATCCCAGTCTGTGCCTGTCTCCTCTGGCTGTTGCCATGTGTGTATTGTGTGCCTATGTGTGTGTGCTTAACAGATATCAGAATTTGTTAAGAAAATAAGAATAACAATTGAACAAATCTGTTTGCTCACAGAAAGACCAAGAAACCTATTTGTATGTACATGTATGTGTCTATATCATGGAACTATATAAGAGGAAGAAGTGAATCGCGTATATTATGGAATAGTCCAAGCCCGTAACCGCGTTCTCCAACACTAGCGGGCCGTGGTCGTTGTTGCGCAAGCACACGCGCGTCGTCACTGTTTGTGCACAAGCACACGCATATAAAAATCTGTGCGTCACGCGTTATGTTATCAGGCTGCATTTCCCCGGTGTTCATTGTCTGATCGGCCGATTTTCTGCAATAATTATGCGAAAATCAATCGATGGAAGAAGAAGAAAACATGCACTCAAAAAAGATTCCTGCATTCCTAATGCACAAAAAGTCTCCGATGCCCCTGTTAATGTTGCTTGGAAAAGGAGAGTATGAGTACGAAGTGATCAGCATGTGCCATCAGTTGTTATTGTTGTTTTCATTCGCCTAAAGTATGACAACGTAAAATACCGCGTGATCATAAATATGCATTAACGATTTTCCAAATACGAGATACGTTAACCAAATATGGTGGTGCACAAAAACGATGATAATGAAGTGCGTATGCCATTATAATACTTTTGGGCACCTCGACTTTGGTTACGCTGTTTCAGGGAAATATGGGGTCTGGGTTAGTATTTACGTCATTGTTCTATATATGTGGGTGTTGTAGTATGCATGTATGTATGCATGTGTGTGTGGTGCATACGTATGTATATGGTGTGTGTGTGTGTGCGCGCCAATTACATATAATAAAGTTAATGTCCAAAGTAAAGAATGGCAGTAATAACTTATCATTATTTACGGGCATTCTTTGGATAACTTTAATTGACAGTATTATATGTAGGGTCCCCAGAAGGGGGGGGGGGTGACACCCCCCATTTACAAAATTCTGTCGGCAAAATGTTGACTTTTGGAGAAAGGGTATATGTCGGCCGCAACTGGTTGGATGGGGGGATTATCGGTGGTGCACATCTCCACAAGGTGCGTTGTTGTTGTTTGTTTTCATAGCCGTAATGTATCTGAGTTCGGTTGTGGTTGTGATTTTGTCGGCAACACAGACCTCAACACACACCCCTCCATTAAAAATGGTCTGGGGACGCCCCTGATTATATGTATATGGTGTCTATCTTTAAAAAACACTAATTAGAGGACTTCTGAAAAGTGATCATTTGTGCTCACACTTTAGCTTTTTGTTAACAGAATAAACCTTTAGTTATAGCAAGATGGAATGCTTAGGTTAATTAGTGTTTACAGACGTTATATTATTTATAGTGTTTAAAACGGATACAGTTTGTCTTATGTCTGTTGGTTCATTTTGGTTAAAGTGTTGTAATTTGTTTATCTCCTGCCCACACCTTCTCTTGAGCCAATTTCAACCAAATTAGGTCAGAAGAACCTTGGTCCAAGCTTGGTTCATATTAGGGTGTTCACAGCTTTGACCCCCCAATAATGGGACAATCTTCGACAAATTCAGAATTTGTTTTTCAGTCGCACATAAAGTGTATAATCACCCATATGTATTGGTCAGAAGATCCACTGGTCCAAAACCCAATGGGGGTTTACAGAGTGGATTCAAAGGTCACATGCATTGAACCGAATTCAGTTGGAAGAATCCCTCAATGCTGACACTTGGACCCCATATGGGGGTGTTAACAGATTGGGTCAAAGCTCTTGTGTGCTGATTAAAGGGAATTTTGTCAGTTTAGGGTAAAGTTATATAATTTGTTTCTCTTCTGGCCTAAACAATTTGAGCCAAATGCAGGCCTCCTAGCTTGGTCAGAAGAGCCCACTGAACTCATGAGGTGTGTTCAGAGATGACCCACCCATTGACCCCTATATGACCTTTAACGCCATCATACAAGTGTTACACATTTTTGCGATCACAAAGGAGGCAAGACTTGTGGATCGAGAACCACCTTGTTCTTAACCAACATTTTTTGTACAAGTCAATTTGTTTATCAGACTATTTCCATTGTAATTAAAATAAGGGTGTCACAAAAATATTGTCTCTTTGAATACCATCACTTGATAGGCTTCTGCATCATTGATGCTCTGGTTAGGAACAACACGGTAGTGAAATTAGGAGACAATCAGCAACATTGTATTGATGAAATGTGAAGAGCTAAAGAGAACTAGAGCTGGTTATTGAAATGAAGACATGATGTAAGTAGCCAATCGCATTAAATGATGTATGAGAATTAAACACCTAGCTTGAAAGGGATATATTTGTAGGGTATTTCAATAAAAAAACAAAACATAAAAGAGCCGCTATTTACCTTTTTGCTTAAATACATTACAACTAACTTTAATGGGCTGGAATGATGGTCGTTAGTTTTCATGCTGAAATAATCCTGGAAGTCAGTCGAAAACTCGAGAGTTGTAGATACCCAAAACAAAGGACTTTTACTTGTCTAGGGTATTGTTGGGTAAACAAATATCCCCAAAAAGCCAATCATTGCAAGATATAAACAAGGATAATTAATTGAAAAAGTTTTTTTTTTTACGGGATGGGGTTTCTGACTATTTTTTATAAACTGCTCTAAAAATGTGAACAAATGGTTTAGATTGGTTTAAGGTTCTTTTTCCTGAAAACACCTGTAATTAAATACTTATTTCATATTGATATTTCTGTTGTTGGGTGAAAATATTTGTATTGTCATGCAAATTAACAAATAATTGGCGGCAGGCATAGAATTTCATGAAGTTGTAAAATTTAGGTGGTTGCTGTTGTCTTCACTGAAGTATTTATTTTTACCTTTTAATAAAATTAAAACAACATCAGTCTGAAAATGAAACAACCAAAGTTTCATCATTTTTTAAGCCATATTTGAATTAAGTTGTTCTACTAGAATCATATTATATGAGGTCAGTTGCCGTCAATATTCAGGATGTTGACAGGAAATAGTGTGTTTGCTAACCGCGCTTTAGCAAAGTGTTGCAACTCATATTGCTCCCACAAAAATCAAGCCTTTTTTATGAAGTGAGGTAGCCATATGTCTAGGGGAAATGTGGAAAAGAGTATGGGACACACACTAAGGAGTTATATGAAAAAACAAGGGCTCTCTGGCCAAATCAATGGAGAAAAAGAAAGTCAAATAAACACATGATGATAATGGGGGAGAATTTCAAGTGCCTGGACGTAGGCGTGGATCCCAATTACTAACATATGGCCCTGGGAAAGTATGCATTGTAAATACTAAAGCATAGATGGGTTAAGACGACGAAGTAGCTTGCCTCGGAGTCATGTATGTGGTATTATGCGGCGTATAGGATGAGTTAAAGGGTAGATCAGATATGACAAGGCACCATATCAGCGACGCCTGTCTCCCGTGAGTGAAGAACATTATCGGATGTTATTGTCTACGCGTTTCCGTCGTAAAGTAACAAGTGTGTGTTGAATTTCACCTTTGACCCTCTTGCAGAGATAAAGGTGGTCACTCAAGACAGGCAGGCATTTTTGAAAGCAATTGGGTTAGTGATTTTCGTAAAAGAGTAACACAGGTAAAAGTGTGTGTGTGGCGGCAAATAGCTATATCCGGTGTCTAGTAGAGGAGATTGCGTAATGGCAACTCGACAGGTCTCTTTCGGTGGATGTCGACGATGTGGGTATCGATCATTTTAGTGCAAGGATAAGAAAACTCTGACCGGAAGAGGACAGGGTGAATAGCCAGTGCTAACCACAGCATTGTATCGGCACACAAGGCGTGACGCTGATTTGGGTATGGCTATGGAGAGATACGATGACAATGGGTCTGTTAAACCAATAGAGGAATGTCATTCCGATGTGCTACGGTTAGTGTGGAGGATATCCAAAGGTATACACGCAAGCGTAAAGCCTGGCAAGTCGCCTAGTTGGAGTACGTGAATTTGATACAGTAGGAGATGGTGTTGAAATTAGGGAGGCTGAGAGGAGACGTGATGTGAGAATATGTGCTGTCACATGGCTTAATGGTAATTGGTGTATGTAGCAGTAGTTCAGGTTGAAGTGGGTTATTGGGTTATGTGGCTTTAGGCAAGGTGTTTTTGTTAATTCTGTCAGTTTCCCCTACAGAGAAGTAAGGGATTTGATGTGGGATAAGATAAAATGATGAGGTTAAAATTTGGATTTTAAGATTGGACAGGTATTAGGATAATAATGTTTACTCAGGGGCAGATTATTGATTGGTGATTGAGTAAATCAGGATTAAGGATTATCATAATGATTTGAACTATTATTGGATTTTTACATGGGAGATTAAGACCTAAATTACTGAACAACTCTGGTATACAACCACAGAATTTAGTAGTGGTTTAGAAAGTAGAAGTAGGTAAAAGATGAAAGTAAGACAGAATTTAGGATAAACAAACCTTTTAGTTTTTCTTACCATTTATCGAATTGGCTTAATTCATCATGGAACTTTTATGTATAACCAAATAAATTCAGTGTGTAGAAAATCTACAAGGTTTGTATAAATATAGATGGAAGGTCTATTTTGATTGGTTGCTCAAAAGGTTATATCATGTAATCAGCCAATCAGAGATACTATAAGAAAGGTAGGAGATGTGATTTGGAGCAAATGGGTTGGTGCTCATGCAACAGAAATGGTTAGTCGTATGAATGCAAAAAAGTTGTAAGTGCAATAGTTGCCATTTGTCAGATACTCCCTTCAAACATACTATTATGCTATTATGCATACTATTTAAGTCTTTGGTCAGTGGCTCTTGAAATGGTTCTTCAGGTGACATAGTCACCTGAAGAACCATTTTAAGAGCCACTGACTCAAGGAAAGATAAATTAAAAGTTATCCTAATACATGGCAGCATACAGATGTAATGGCAGCTATTGCACTTATGACCTTCTTGCACTCACATGAGTTACTCTTTGCAATATGAATTTGGTCAATGTTATTGAGAGTGATAGTAGGCATATATCCAAGATAGCAGACTGCATACATGTTAGAACAAGGATCTGCTAAATTGTAAGAAATATTGTTTTTCTCCCCCGTAATGTTTCAAGCACGGCATCTCTATAGGGCTTTATGAATTGTAAATGAGTGGGGTTTCTTGAACTCCGTCATCGAGGGGATTAAACGCTTAATGAATGGTGAAATAGTACGCTGTACTGCTTGAAGCCACGCGGTATTATATGGCATGGGATATCAGGCGTGTATGTATGACAGTTGTATATTCAGGTCGCCGGTCTTTAGACATGAGGAGTAGCTAGGGAATGGTTGCGGTAAGCTGAGGTGAGTTCAGTAATAGTCGGTTGACCAGGTGTCTTGAAGGACTTGTCTTGTCAATTTGTTTATTTTTTTACTTTTAAAGGCACTATAGTGCTTTCAAAATCTAAAAAACATCATTCAACAAGCAGGTTTAAGCATTTGACCTTGTCCCTGAGTTTGCTGTAGAGTAAGAAATCACATATTTTTGATGTGTAAGTAGTATGTCCGGTCATTTGGTTAAAGTGGAATGTTTACTTCCTGCCAAATGCCAATAAAGCCAAACTTGAATCGATGAACACACTGGCCTAAGGTTATAGGTGGTGTTGTTGATTAGGTGAGAGGTAATGTGGGCCGATTAAGGAGGCATTCTTTGAAATTCAGGCATTTGTTTTTCTGCACAAAACAATTGCATGATCAGCAAACTTGGTCATTATAAGCACTGACCAAAGCCCATTGAGGTACCAGATTGTTTTGAAGGTTATATGGCTGTTATCCTTGCATTCTGAAGTGGTTTGTACAGTGTGTGACACATGGATTTAAATTTGTCCGTTCTGATCGGGATGAGGGGGCTATAGGACATGTGGTTGCAAGTGTTAAGACTAAGAACAGCCTAATATGATGACAATTGATGATTTAGTAAACTCAGGAGGTATCAGTAAGACACTTATACAACATGACGTTAAAGGTGTGTGTCCGATCATATTTGGGACCTCCTGAATTACCCGGAAGTTGTATCGATTTTGAAGCGGATGAAAGGCCTAATTTTATACGTGTCCGTCATAAAAATTTTTTTTGAGCCCTCAAATCCATTCATTCCCACGATAAAACAAACAAACAAATGTTTTTTTAAATGGTTAACACCAATAATTAGCACAGTATTGATAGGGCCTTGCAAAATGCAGATGCGATCTCCATCAAAACCGCAAGTTGTTTCCCACGGTACTTGATGGGGGTATGTGCAAGTGCTATGCTCTCCATATCAAGAGAGAACACAATTAAACATAATTGGAACAAGCACCTTAAATTGGAGATTCACACTCTTTCTGCATTGTTTTCCTTTCTGTTATTGTTTTCATTTAAAAAACGAAATCTACAGTATATCCTTCTCTTTAGCTGTTAAGCCCACTCCTGCAATTTCAATATATTTGTGCTTTGATATATGCATCACTGAGTGATAGGTCGTTCAAGGTAAGAGCATACCTTTGTTATGAGTTCCCTGCCCTCCAAAGTGTTGTGGAAGCTATTCTGGTAGAAGTGCCATCCTAATCCTCACATCCCCAGCCAAACTAACGACCTTGAGATTTAAAACTTAAGTGACCCAGGGGTTTTCACTCCCTTGGTGCCAAGGGGGGGGGGGTCCCTGGGACCCCAACACTAAGGAAACCACTTTCCCGAGGGATTTTTGAACACGAAATTTATACCAAGTGAAGGATCATAAGACAACCCCAAATCAGCAAGTAAAAAATGAGATTTGTGATTTTCGGGTGCTGCAAATTAGGGCAAAAACATTGTTTTCAAAACAGCAAAAATTGAGCAAAAAGACGGAAAAATTAAAATGAGCCGTGGCTTTCATCAAACATTTTTTGTGGGCTGCAAGCTATGCTGAGGACCACTTAGCAATCGTTGTGCGTGTGTAGGTGTGGAGGTGTGTGTGTATGGTGTGTGGATGTGATGTGTGTAGTGTATGTCACAAATTGTTAAGTTTTTTTTAAAGTGACCTCCAATTGACAAGTTAACTTGCCAATTGAGAACCAAAACTTTGTGCATAGGTGCGCAATGGGATCCCTCATGTTGATGAGGTCAAAGGTCATGTGAAAGGTCAAAGGTCATGTGAGTCAAGTTGAACAATGGCTTACAATGTAAAATGATCTAATTGAAAACTTGAAGTTCAATTGGAACCAAACTTTTGTCATAGTGCCCCATGCGATCCCTCATATGTTGATGAGATCAAAGGTCATGGGGCAGGAGTCAAAGGAACATGGGGCGGCCCACTGCTTATATTCTTTGCATATAGCGAGCGCGGAAGCCGAGAAACCGCGAAATTCTAGTGAAACTTATTTTGTGTGATATCTTTATAGAAGACCCAAATTACTTATATTTAACACAAAACCAGCAGTGTAGGGGAATCCTGTATTTTTTACGGGTGTTTGCAAAAACACCGCAGTTTCCAAATAGAGTTTGTACAGTAACGGTTTGAAAAGTACATGAGGAAATTGTTTGTTTTCGACATAAGGGTTAATTATTTTTAATGTTACTAATGTTATTACATGTATGTGTGAACTACATCAGCAAAAAAAAAATTTGGCTTTGGTTTCTCGGTGTACTTATTCTTATTTTAAACATATTCTCAAATGACTTACGTTAGTGCCACAAGGGGGGGTTTCAATGGGACCCCCACTAATTAGCTCATTTAACGGCTTGGCCGATTATATTTAATTATTTTGCGTTGAAAAAAAGAAGCACGAATTAAAAGTCAGGACAATTACAAAAAATTTTCGGCGCAAATCCCGACGCGTAAAGCGGCCAGCAGACGAAAACAAATTTGGGGTCCCTAGAACCCCCCCTTGGTCACTTAAGTGTTAAGTTACATGGGGTGCAAATGCAATAGGACTAATGCCTAACTTTCCACACATCCCAATACCTTCTGAAGATGTGTTATGTTACGTGAGATTAGTATCTCTGTATCTGGACCAGCATAGACCTGAAATCTAAAGGTCATCATTCTAACTCAGGACTACCCCCATCTGTGATTAATCCCACTATGCATTGCATTTATCTTTTTTAAAGGGCTATGACCCAATCGCTAATAGCCTCGTCCCCAGAAACCCAGATCTTACCGGAAGTGAGTCAAATTTTTGTATCTGAAAATGCTAGTATTTTCTCCAAATCTTAGGGCTAAAGATCATTGGTTGGAAAGTCATGAGCAAATGTCCCATTTTGGTCGACCAATATTAATTTACAAGTACTCTATGGGTAATACAAAATCACGTTTTTTAAGATCTCTCGAACAAAAAGGTTGAAATATATCGGGTGCTGACTTACAGATAAATTTGGAGGGAAGGTCCATTTCAAGATGAAAACTATATCATTAATAAACGTGTGATACAATTTTTGTGAGGACATTTTAACAGATTGATAAACAGGTATCTGTGTTAGGAAGAAATCTGTCAGTGCCCCTAATGCTAAGTTGATAGTACATTGCAACTGGCTGTTAGCATTAATTCAATCAGAACCACTACGAGCTAAGCACTACGAGATGATTTAATTGTTAGCTGCATGTGTGATGGGGTATTAATTGACAGGCCTGGAGGAAGAAGGCTTTCTATGCTGTGCTTATCTAAACATAGAGGAATTGGGATGAGATCTAATGAGGATGCAGGCACTAAGCAGCTCAAAATGTAAAATAGAGGTTGTGATGTGCCTACCATGTGTTCGAGAAAAACATGATAAGGGGATGGACATGCCAATCTAACGGCAACAGTGAATTCAAAATGGCATCAACATCGGCGTACCCGAGTGCTAGTCTGTGTCAAAGACTTAACGGAGGAGGGTGTTCGTACGCATATCGAAACGGGTTACATATAGACTTTACTAAAGGACTAGGACTGGTCAGGAATATTTAAACCTAAATGACTTATTAGAAACATTAACACTATTGTGAAGCTGGGTTAATCCATATAAGCCCGACGGATTTTGAGTCAATAATTATTCAAAATATGATATTACTAAGATGTATTGAACCGGGGGGGGGGAAGGATGCCCGATGTTCGATAAAGAGTTGGGATGTTGGAGGTTGCCAGGGTCTGTGGAGCTATATGAAAAAAAAATCCAAATCTGCATTATAGCCGATTGATTCTCCATAAACTGCTGATGAATTCATTCGTTTTACATACGCAAGAAGGGATCATTTAAGGCAACTTTCTGTTCATGCAAACTTTAGTCGTGAGAAGAACTTGGAGAAAATGCATTTAAAAATCATTTTGAAAATATTGATATTTTCTTGGTATTGTTCTTTTATTTAACTTTTATTCAATTAGTCTCATTCTCATGTATGGGTCTAATCAGTCTATGACTCACGAGGTCCAGCACGAACGTATGCAAACGAACACGAGACTACGGCGCCATGCAACACAACGTATACCCGACCTATTGACAGGATGTGGCTCACATCGAAAACATTTTGCTCCAAATTTCCTTTCAAGGACCCGATTTGTCATAGTTGATCGCATTTTTTTGTGAAGTTGTTTAACGTATAAGGATCGTGTTAGGGGTGTGGCCTTTTACAAGTAAACAGTTTTCGCACAGTTATGGACAGAAAAAAGACCGTATGGCTCATGATACCATAAAAAACCATACAATCTATATACATGTTTACTGGGCATTTGTATAGAGTGCTAAGTTATATAGAGTGCTATATTTACCAAGAGATGCCAAATAAAGGGTCCCCCCCCCCATAGTGAACCTAAGGTTTAAAGAGGATTTTGTAACTGAGACAGAGATTGGCTAGTAAAATGCACGGATAGTTCAGCAAATAAGTTTGGAAATCCCCAAACTTGGCAGTGCCCTACCATGGGGCCAGACATGATATCAAAAAATTGAAACCATGATCTACCTTAAAGAGGCAGAGAGGAGAAATTATAGCCATGCAAATTCTGTTCTACCGCTTACTAGCGTGGTGTAGTCACTAGGCAGAGATGTAAACTTGTCCAGAAATTTCGGGTTTTGGACGGAAATGTATTTTTTTTAAATTCGGAGATGAAGGTGTTAATGATAAAGGTAAAACTGCATCAAACCCCCAAGTGTTAAGTATAACATTATTTTAGAGAAGGGCGTCTTAATGTCTTGCCCTAAAATCGCGTAGGAAAATACGTTCCTGGAGCTTCACTGGATACTACGCAAAATTGGCCTTCCAGTCGCGTTCAAATTTTTGATTTTCAGGAAGGGACTACTCCTCCGTTAATCTCTGAATAGGGGCCTGAATTAAAAACTGAGGTAATCTGGATTTTTGATGAATAATCATGTTAAATTGGCTGTTTTTTTACTCTGTTTTACCCTTCAACTTTTTCCCAGGTTGGTCTTTTGCTTCTCAGGCTGCCTATGCCACTGGCTACCAAAACATCCTGCATATCGTTTTTCAAGTCTTAAATAATGTGAAAAAAGGACAGTACTTAAAGGACATTTCATGTCCTAGCCTTCATTATGTTTATGTTCAGTAGATTTCCGAGAAAATGGATTTCAGAATTACAGTTGATTCGGATGGTGCATTTTGTTACAGCACTTTCGAATCATGCGGCTTCATGCATGACCAATGTGGGCCATAATTTCTGTTTATGTAAAAATATACACAAATTATGGAATTGATTCCACGAGTCTGAATGTAGCTTAGAAACCACACTATATTTACTGAGGCCAACGGTTCAGGCTGTGGATCACAAAATGCTCCTTTAATTGTATCACTTAAAGACAATATCAGTGATTTGCCTATATCAGCAATCGAAAAATCATCAAAAATCAGATTTTTGCTTGCCTGTAACAAGACAGGTGCTAACATACCCTGTAAATGATAAGACCAGAGCAACCTAATAAGGACAGAATCGGAGATTTAGTCATTACTGTCCGGTCGGACACTTACTACAACACGTCATTGAAAGGAGAATCGTTCTGAACTCAGCCGTTTTCTTCCTTTCTGTCAATTCTACAGCTGGTAAAAGCTAACTTATGAGAATTCTACAGACTCATCCTTCACTTTTAAAGATCAAAGCTATTCCTGCAAATTTAAAATATTTTGTCAAATCACTGATTAGTGTCTTTAAAACAGGCCACTCTCTACCTACACTGGGCTTGCTTTAGGAAAGATGTAACTTTTCCGGAAATCAGACAATTTTTTTTTCAATTTCTGAGATCAAAGTGTCATTGATATAATGTAAACTGCATCAAAAAGCCCAAGTTTTAAGTACCCCCCAATTTTATTTAGAGAGGGTCTTGTACTCAAAGTCAGTAAGAAAATATGTTACCGGAGCTTACACCGGGGATGCTAACTGCAAATTTTGGATTTTCAGGGAAATGGAACTACTCCTTATGTAAATCTCTGTTAGGAGTATTTCTATGCATAGCCAGGTAAATTGACATTTTCAAGAAATAAACACCAGTATGAAGTGATGCAATCAAAGTACATCACTGTACAAGAAATCAATACTGGGGAGGTTAATTGCCTCAGACGCAGGGTGTCACATTCTTTAAATAGTACAAATTGTTTTGTTTTACAAAATTTCATATTTAAGGAATTGATTTTTTTTCGGTGAAATTTTACATTATTGTTAGTATAGGCTAGTAATGTTTGCTATTAGGATTCATGTGTCCATTAATTTTTGCCATGCGTTCCATTTTGTTTCTGTAAATATAAAGCATCAAAAGGTTTTTTTCAGAAAAGCTGGTCAAATTTTTGAGGTTCTTTGTGGGCCCAAAAGATCTTAGGTAAAGAAATGCTAGAAATTGTTCTTTGTAGAACCCTAGAGAAAAACCCTTTAATGTGTAGGTGCACCACAAACATAGTTCAGATGGTTAAAAAATTTCAAAATTTGGTTTGAAGTGCAGAGGACCTTAGCTGCAGATTATCAAAATGCCCTTAAAAATAACATACACAAAGCTGAGTGGTTGGAAATAAAAATTCCAAGGGCCATATATGATAGCTTGGAAATGTTATGTACTGTAGGGAATCTTATTTAAGGCATATCTGTGGAAAATAAGGGAACCAAATGAGTAATCATAGCAACTCTGCGCAATTAATAATAGCAATTTCGCTTTGATTGCTATTTGCACTTTTAATGTGGGCTTGGATAAATTACTAAATTTACACTTAGCAAAAGCTCATCTCTTGTGGACAAAGTCAGTACAGAAAGATAGCAATTTGACGGTACTTATGATGCCCATGTGTATCCATGTGGTATGCATGTGATCCACATACAAAATACTTGAGCTCAGTCAAATTGCCCACACTGCATAGCTTGTGAATAGGGGTTGAGGCAGAATTTTCGTGATAAATCATTTGATATACTTTTGATGCTCCATGTGATATTCTGAAATACCTTATCCTTCTGTTTATTGAATCATGCTCTCTTTCTTCCATGATGAAATGTCATTCTAGCAAGTAAGTTGTGTATGTATTTAAGATGATTGTGTGCATCTTGGTATGTACGGGTGGAGCGTATATTACTCGGACCAATAGTGCTCAGTTGGAGACTATAAAAACAGAATCAATACTAAGCAAGATGTGTGAGCAGATATTTGAATTATATTTATTTTTGAAATTTAAGAAAATTGTGATGAAATGAGCCATGATTGTGATGTGTGTGCAGATATTGTACAAATATGAAACATCATGTATTTGGGACTTAATTTTGTGTAACAGTAACATTGTTTTGAGGACTTCTAGATATTTGCGTTAAACCTAAGACATTTTAAGGACACTAAGGAACATTCTTTTTTTGCAGCATGATTTTCTTTTTTTTAATGCTTTTCAAAATTTATATTTAATTTATAATTTTCAATTTTTTGCACAAAATCAGAAAAATGAGTAGGGGTTAATAACTTCACCCAAAATGTGTGATTAAAGCACAGAATCCCATCCTTGGCTCTCGGATATTATCTATAACATTTTAAAAATCAAATCAATAAAATACTGGATATATTATAAATCTTTCCAATTTACCCAATCAGAAAAAATCAACTTTACAGACTGCAGGTGGGCAAGCTTTAACCTTAAAACTCCTTTTTGAATTCATCCAGTCTTTGTCTAGCGTGAGAGATTCGGGAGCTTGTTTAGAATCATTTTGATGAGAGGAAATAGTACATCAGCCCAGAAATGACATATCAATTGCTATGTTAAATAACCAAGTGAGAACTCATGTGAATGGCAATGTTTGCCAATGAGTAGCTGCTTTGGATTTCTTGTGATTCAAGTACTTTTGTAAATGGATCGATTAAGTGGGTCCCAAAACTGGGCAATGATTTTATTTTTGTAAATATTACCCGAGGATGCAGTGGGTGAATTTAAGCATTCCCACAATGCATTCCGAGTTGACAAGGCTTAACTGTTGTGTGTTTACTTGCATTAGGTGGCTCCTTTAATTTCATGTATCATCTAGCTTTGTATGATGTGGATTTTCTCCATGAGTAGGGACTATTGAATATTTTAGGATTTAACTATCAGTTTAATGTATCCACCACAATTCACTCTGAGGTTGGTAAGGATGTGTTACTGTCAGAGTTTCGGATTGAGTAATTTGATTAAGCTTTGGATGTCCCCGACCTTTCTCACCCATCATTCCTAACGCTCATGCAGTTTATGTCTACAATTATTGTTTTCGTCTTTCCTTTCCTACACAGTCCAGAGACAGTCTGCCAATCAGAATCGAAGCCTTAACTTAGGTGTTTAACACATCACGCATTCTGAAGGCACGAAAAATCCGAAGTAACTTGGGTGGACCCTATCATTATGTATAATTGAGACTGTGTCCATGTTTGTGTTCTTGGAGCCCAAAAATAAATATGCTCTATTGTTGTGTATAGGAAAAATTGCTAAGTCTAAGACGAAGAAAATAGTGCTCTTAAAGATCAACAAACTATAGATGATATCTCAGATTGTGTCACAGTACAATAAGTACTGCAGGAACTGCCCGCTATATGTCTATTTGCATGTATAGATATAAAATCCTGATGACATGTGATAATTTAACAAGTAGAAACACAATAATGTCTTTTCTTTTTTGAAATGGTTTTCTTGAGAGACTTTCTAAGAAACCCATGATACG
>JAMKCH010014150.1:0-26413 GCA_023653785.1 Ophioderma brevispina
AGAAATAAAGCAAGAAAACAAACGAAACTAAGAAATATAAATTTGAAAAGTATTCAAGTCAGAACAAGACGCCCTTTACACAAGAAATAGGAATACTAATTCCAAACTCAAACTGCCAATATAACCTTAAGAACAAATGCAGTTGGATTTATTTAAATCAACAATTTGGTCTAATGATTATGGTTCCTTTAATGAAATGTCACAAACGTTCTCAACAAAGGAATTAGGAATGGAAGAAATGGGACCAAGTTTGCCAATGGGGCAGACGAACTTGAGTATACTTGGTGCTCTCTTAACATTTATTAACTTTATACGGCTCGTACTCTTTTTAAAACTTGGTGGCTTTTTACGTTGAACGTTTTTTTGGTAGATAGCATCTACCAGTTATAACAGGTTCCTGCTATGTGAATTGGGTCCACCACCAAATACCGTTGACACGAACTTCATGCGGATTTCATGGTATTGCTAGCTAACCACTAAAACGACACATTTGGTCTTTATCTGGGGGAAAATGAACTTTGAAGGCTTAAATTGTAGGACCACAATGAGAAAAATACTGCTTTTCATCTGATTTCAAAGTTGATATACTACTTCCGCGTAAGTCGGGGGTTCCAAATACGATCGGCGGAAACACCTTTAATTACAATGTCATATAATACAGTGTCCGTGTGACTGAGTGTCCTGCCACCCATCTGTCTCTTGTGTTCTCCATTGAGTGCTGTATGCATCATTTGTTTCAGCACTGTACCCAAATGGCCTCGTCTACAATATCACGGTTTCTTCAGTACATGTTGCTATGGTAGGTAGGACACTGTTTCATGGGGGACACTTATTTTTTTTAACACCAGAACGAAAATGATGTATTTTAGTGATTTTAAATCAATCAAAATAATACACGTATCCACCGTGGGGGATTACACTAGTAGGTTTCTAAAGCCTAACCAGTGGATCACGAGCATGTGCCTTCAGGAAGATATTTCTCAGGATGACAGTGTTGGTACAGGGGATAATAACGTTACATTTCAAAAACAAATAATTAAAAACATACCCACTCTCTGTATTAATTATTAAAAGCAAGTAGAGTACAATTTGCTAGCTAGGATATATCAAGCGCTACAGGCATGGGGCCATTCCAATGGGTCTACTTTTGGCAATAGACCCACGATCTGATGTTGTTATTTCAGAAAGAAAGCCGAAATTTGGAGTCTGTAGCAATCAAATATTGGGTTGGTCCTCCCTGTTAATATTCCACAGAAATAGTCTAGTGTAAAGACCGCAATGAGCAAGGTATAGAGTTTATTCATCAGGCATTGTAATACCCTCATTGAAGTCTTTACACTAGACTAGGTCAGTTGCTGCAATACTTGTAATGGACTATATTTCGTGAAAGTATCAGGTTGTTAAAAACAGGTAGTGAAGCTATAATGCAGCTGAGAGAACGCGTTTCCTAGTCCTAAATCGATTCATAAGAAGTGTCTCAGAGTTCAAAATTGGACATGCTCTGCTAATATATTAAACGATAGAAAACAAAATGTTTTAAACACAGGTGATGATGAAAACGTTCAAGTTCTCAGGTACCAAAAACGTTATTCGCGAGAAGGGTTTGGCTTAGGACATATATTCCTCTGCTTTAAATATATTACACATTTTTGTTTTCGGAGAGGAAGAAATGCGTAGTTTCGGATCTGTTTCATCATATATCTCGTCTTTTTGTTCTTCTGAGCGAGCTTTGGGCCAGTTAGGAGCGTCCGTATCATGATCCACGCGGCCCGGATCAGCTTACTAAGTTGAATAAATCCTGAACCCACCACAAGCCATTACAATGACTTGTGGATACGCTAAGAAGAAAGCGCGCCAACATAGATAAATAAAGGGCGTTATTGATAATCCATTCCATCGATAATCTTTGTGTTTCGTATTGCTGAAGGCACTGTATATAAAAGGTGCTGCAGTCATTGAATAATTCTCTAACAAATTGAACTCCTTCCACTTCTATTCATCCCTGCTAGAAGGGGAGATTTTTTTGCGATCCCCGAGGCAGCGATATTTATGATGATTTAGTACCGATGCAGGTGTTGCTTGCTGAACCGCTTAAAAATTTGTTTTATCAAAAGGAAAAGAAATAACATTTAATAACACGAACATTTTATATCAACATTAGTTTCCGTGTATTTAGTTGGAATGGATATAAGAAGCTTAGCTCAATCTTGTTAACTCTTAACGATCTCTTAGTACCACTTTCCCGTTCATCTGCATTATTCCAAAATTCTGTCTTACTATGTGTATCGGATAATATTAGTTTCAATAAGTAAAAATTAACAAGGTAGAAAGGGTCTATTTTTCATTGAAAAAAAAAGAAATAACTGAACAGAATGCGTATTTGTTCACGTTTCATTAAAGATATGCACTTCATTTTCTATAAGAGATAGTCCCTCAATCTTACAGTATGACCTAGAATCATCTGCACAGAAGATTTTCTTGCTTAACTACGTACAAACCGTCCCAAACAACATATCAAAAAGGTAGAAAAAGGTAAAAGCATGGCAAGACATGCTAAATTTCATAAAATCTACATGCCATTTTTGCCTATATATTGGTTAATATTCAACAGATAAACTCTTGTTTTATCGAATTGAATTTTTTGAAACATATTAAATTTGTTTCATTAAACCGTTTATGGTTATATGCTTGCAAAATGTGTTGTAATGATACATTAAAGTTGGAAGTGAGATGCTAATTTTCAAGATTCTGCCGTTTTACGCCCAAATGTTAAATCCCGCCAAAATGGAATTGATGGGGGTGGGACCAGGTGGGGACTCCTCTGTAGTGAGAGGTCCAGTCTGGATGGGAAAGGTGTCTGCTATCTTGTGATTGAAGAAGGTTCATCTAGGTTGCCAAGGTTTTGCCAAGTAGAGAGCTAAAGTGTTGAAACCATGTGTTAATGCATCCTCAGCTGATCTCCTTGATTCTTTATAGTGGTGTATGCCTTCTTGTCAGTCATCTACCTCATGCCCCATGGCAGCAGTATGGTTCTGTTCAAGATGTAGGGTGTCAAGCGCTCAGCCCTGTACTTAACATGTTCCTCAAGCACCGTGGTGTAAGTATCATCAAGTGGCGCCTTAGCGCATCACGTTGTGCTTGAACTTTTAATGGACTTTTTAAGAATGGTATTCTTTAGTTCTTCTCTACTTTGTGACTTTAGTCATTTAAGGCAAAGGCAGTATCCGTCTGTTCTTTCTCCTAGGTAGCATGTGCATTATTTCTTTGTTGGCTTTGTGCGGATATCATATACTGTGGCTGGCGTTTTTTGTCTTGAAGCTTGTCAACGTTATGTGCTGCTACAGTATAACTGCTCACAAACGTTGTATTTCCAACTATACCTTCCTACAGCCGATGTTTCACGGGTATCTCTGGAGGGAGATTTATCGGCCCCTACAAGAGACAATTATATGATCAGACTTACCAACTTCAAAATTTTTGTAGGCCTTTGCATCCACTTTTTTCTGACCAGAATGTAGCCATCGGGAAAGGTTTCTCCAATTTGGGTGACGGGGTATCCACAGTTTACTTGCTTGATTTTGAATCTTGTTTAGGGGCAATAAGGTTAAATTGTTCCATGAAGCCCTTCATGTACATACCATTCTGTGGTCTCGTTGGTTGGCCCGTGAACAGCGTGTCCCTTCAGTCCCATCTTAGCTTTGTAAATGCCCAGGGATGTACGATTATGGACTGGAACAGTGGTGGCGGTGGATAGTTCACGGTAAAGATGAGAGACCATGGGGGGTTTTTTTGGGGTTCTCGGGGGTCATTCCACTACTGTTTACGCAGAATGTGTCTTGGGATAGACCCTTTTTCACGGGCTTTCACCCAATGCCCTTTTTTGTGCTGCTTTCCTCATATTACCCGGGCTATTCCCCCCATACCCCTTTTTAAAAAATCTTCAGATACTCAATGACTCCATTTTCTTGTTTCCTACTATCCACTTTTTTCACAAATTTGCAAGTATGCATGCACATTTTGAACAAATTAATAATTTCATGGTAACAATTTTATAATTTCGTGGCAATTTGAACTCTGTAAGAGAGGCACTTCCTATTTGTACCTGAGTGGCACCCCTTAAAGTTTCATACTGGATGACCCCATTTTAATTGAGCTTGTGTACCGAATAATCTATTTTTTGTCCATTTTATCTGGATGAACCCTACTTTTCACCTGGTTGAGGCACATATAACCATCACACTTCAAATAGGGAATGACCCCTCTCTCCCGCACTAGCTACATTTTTTGTTATCTAGTTGACCCAATGTGTTTGAATTAATACTATCTAATAAAAACTTGCTAAATAAAGATCTCCCCATCGGGATTGTAGTCTGAGAAATCATTTAGAATGCAAAATTAATTTTGGCTGGAAAACTGCTGCCATCTTGAATAATGACCATCATTTTCCACTTTTAATATATCAATTGCAAGTGCTACACAGAAATTTGAAATTTTCCCTAAACATGCATTTATGATATAAACACATTTGTCGAAAATATGGGCAAATACGTTCACGTAATATAAATGCAAATTAGCATGTCTTGCCAAGCTTCCCGTTTTCTACCTTTTTGATATGTTGTTTGGGAGAGTTTTTAATACTAGTTACAGCAAAAAAACCTTCTGTAACAATTTTGTCCAGGTGTACCTAGTATTGTTCATAGATTGAGTGGGCTATGAAGGTAGCTCACAATGATTCCTAAATCTCCCTATATAGCCTATGTCAGCTTTGTCAGATTAAGTTTCTTTATATTGTTATACATCATTGTTTTTTCATTGTTAAGTATAGACCTCTGGTAAAAGTTTCACGGCATAACCTCACTTACGATCAATGGGTATCAGACGGATGATGTCTCATGGTCGTGTCTTAACCAAAAGCCATGTATGTATATACAATCATGTTATGGTGACCCATGCTATAAATGAGTTTGCCCAGAAGATATATTGCACGCCAACCGATACCAACTTCATCAATACCATCTGCATAGATTTCACACTGCAGATGGTACAACCTTCAGGAATCTAGTCATGCTTTATATTCTGAAAGGAGATATAACCAAAGTCTTGCAGACAGGCCAATGACTGGGAATCCATGGTGTGTGGGGAATACAGCCAAATAATGTCCTCTCCTCAAATTCCAGAAACAGCAAATCGCCTGGATTCTCGTCTACTCTAAAAGGACAAAGACAATGGATATAATGAACTCAATATCCCGATGGAAGCAGACCCTTTCAAATGGAAGACTACAAGTATCAAGTTTCTTTTCTAGTTGAAGTTGGAAGCAGGGCTTGTGAATCACAATCACTGAGCAGATGTATTGTCTTGTTCCCCTGGAGGTACCAAGTGGAAAGAGAAAGCATAATGAACACAGCTCAACCAAAGTCTGGCCCAGCCCAACCTCTGAGACAACACGTGTTTTTAAATTAATGCAAAATGAGTCGAACAGTTTCATAGATCATATCATTATCGAAGTAGATGAATGATTACTAATGAGTCCCCACTACCCAGGTGAACAGTTACAGTTTATCCAGTTTTCGAATTACGTAACAATGCCCTTTTGTTGGGAGCTATAAATGGCAGACGTCAATTGTTTGTTTCCTTTCCCTGCTCCGAGCCGGTGTGTGCAAGGACCACATTTTTCAGAGTTTGTTGTTACCACCACCTTTGCCAACACAAACTAATACAAGGTTATCCTCGTCCAACGGAACTGTCTACGCTAAATAGTATTTGCACTCCGACGGGAAGCGTACAAACAAGCCAGAGTCGCTGATTTCCTCGGATATCGCAGAGTACGGTCCTGTATAACTCATCGAGAGTAGATCATTTAGGCCACGAAAATTTTCAGGACGACCACGATTGACTTCCTGACGAGATGATCACCGACTGTTGCTGTAGAGCCGGAAATGCCACGGAGCCGCCGTCTTCACGTTTGTGTAGAAGACACTATGGAATCAAAATTTCCCCTCCAAACTGTAAATCGGAGATTACTTTTAACATGGTTACCGAGCAAGACTAATGACCAAATGTCCCCACTCCCACCGTTCACCACAGTTCATCGACTTCGCTGGTCTTGTGTACAGAAATTACATCTCAAACACTGTGCGAATGTTGTGTTATTGCGAGAGCCGCTACATCCTTGACCATCCGAGATGGAAGACTAAAGGTTCGTCGATTACGTGGTGAGAATCTCCGAGATGA
Organism: Ophioderma brevispina; assembly: GCA_023653785.1. Classification (NCBI taxonomy): domain Eukaryota; kingdom Metazoa; phylum Echinodermata; class Ophiuroidea; order Amphilepidida; family Ophiodermatidae; genus Ophioderma; species Ophioderma brevispina. The sequence continues at coordinate 6,235 of JAMKCH010014150.1, forward strand.
CTGTATTCATGAATCGACTCAAGGTGGTGGCGGCTCAGTGAGGTATGGGCGGGTGGGTATCATTCTGAGGAAAATACAATGGTGGATGCCAGATGGAAACATGTGGAAAAATGTGTTATATGTAAAATTGACTCTCTGAGCAAAAAACTTGTAACAACAATCCTTAAATATGACCTTCAAAGACACCTTTTTCACCTTTAAGGCTAAGGACCACAGTTTTAAAGGGTTAATTGAGGAAAAGATCATGGTGATATGTTCGGAAGACCGGGGGCAAACGAGATGATCATGCAAGGTAGCTGTGGCGATTATTACACCTAGATATTCATTAAATACTCACACTGACACGAATCATGCATAAAAGTTATAAAAATATTTGATTCAACTTTATGAGTAACAGTGTATTTTTACTCCAAGAAAATTCATTTTCCCGTTTTATTCAGTTTTACGAAGCATTAAAAGGTACCGGCAGGCGCTCATACAGCATATCATGTTTTACATCTTGCCTTGTCTATGAATGGTTTGGCTGAACTAGGTATTCTGGTTTGATCAAAATCAATATAAAAGTGATGAATTTACTAATAAAATTGAGCAATCGGAGTGTGTATGTGTGGAGAGCGTGTATGTGTGGTGGGGTGTGCGTGTGTCTGTATGCTTAGATCATATCGATATACGCATGTTTTTGTAGCAAATTCTTATTGCTTTTTAATGAAGATATAGCATGTTGTGGCGTTTACAGTAGATATTTGATGGCCTTGAATGATACAAATGTTAATAAATAACTTTGCTACAGTGAAAAAGGACACACGTGTTGTATGACTTATGCGAAACATTCCTAACAAGAATCCTACTTTACTCTACAGGCATTCCTTAGTTTTGCATGATATTTCCTGAACCTTTGACTGCTTTTTAAAAGAATTACAGTTAACAAGTTAAAACGAACTTCTACAATTGAAAAATTTGGTTTCATGAAGAAATAAATAATATATAAAATATTGGGTTGTCTGGAATCAATCTTTGACGATAGTAGAAATAAATATTCAAGAGACACTGGGACATTTTAAAAATAGTGCGCCCTCAAGATTTAAAAAAATGATATTTTTGCATGGTTGTACATTAGTCCTCACCTGGAATGATTAAAGAGAATAAGCAGCGATTTTCTGATCCTTAACATCGAACAAAATCATCAAAATTCGTATTTTGCCATTTTTATTACTGCCATGGATGTGCTACCAAAACCTGCAAGTGATTGGCTTGAAATCCGCATATTAAAGACAAAGCGTTACTTTTTATCTGATTCTGTAATTTGTATACGTGCATATCAAACTTTCGACTTGAGATCAAAAAAGCCTTTTCCTGTGAATATTGTGCACCATGACCTGAACAGTTTGACCTCAAACACTTAATATTATTATAATCTTTGTTTATTCTGTACTGGTGTAAACAACAATCAGCTGTGTCATCGCTGTTTCGCTATTTGCGGGAGATAGTATGACAAATTTCCTCAAATACTTCGTCGCCCACATCACATACTGTCGTATTTTACAAACACGTTTTCCGAGAAAATCGCAATTCAAAATCTATCGCGACATTTCATGTCTATACGGAAAAACGAAGCATAAAAGAAACATCTAGACTTTACTGTTTTGAAGAAAACATTTTAAAGTCCAATGTAAACTATAAATCCAACTAAAAACTGCAATTATATTATCTTAATTAGGCTCCAAAGTTATAAGTCTGTATGTGAAATAACAAAGAATGTATATTGCAAAATACGACGCATATTACACCGTTGTTTTTCAATGTACGTAAAATAGATCACTATGTGAAAAGCTTGTTTACGAAATAGCGATGGAAATACGTCAAAATAGATCTGTATGTGAATCGTTTATTTTGAGATCGGCAAAATAGAACGCTATATCAAACACGTGTAAATGAATGGCGATTTTAAAATACGACAGTATGTGAAACACGGATATGATGATTTTGAGGAAAATGTCAAAAATCAGTAATTATATACTAATTAATTAGGCATCCTCACAATTTTGTGGATGGCAAGAACTCGATGAACTAAGTAAGTAGGCGGATTTCGCAAAAACCTCAAAAATGTGAAATACGATAGTATGTGATGCGGGCGGCGACATGGTGTTTTTGTTTGTACATTTAAATAGTTATATGGAATTGTACATGCTTATCTTTGATTTCTAAGTTTAAATTCATTTCCACATTGTTTTTATTCTTTCCACTATCGCCGCTATGATCCCTTTAAGCCCGAATCAGTACCCTTATGGGTTAACAGAACGTATAATTAAATGACTGTCCAGCGGCGTATCTAGACCTGGCCTTTTGAGGGGGACCCGGGGGCGGAAGGACCACTAATAGACAAAAATAGGCTGATGTTTTGGCATAAACCCTGGTGGTGGGGGAGGGAGGGGGGTAGCACGCCGCGAAAGCATCCCCCGAGATACGTCACTGCTGCCGGAGTCATTAATTCAGCAGACGAGAGAAATGGCGTTTAACCACTTGTACCCTGTTTGACCGGTCTGTGACCTTTGTGGTTTTAATATCTATGAGCACAAGTCTATGATATTATGTAATAGAGACATTTGTTTATTAAAGTTACGGCAAATGTAAAGGTTAGCCTACAGAATACCTGGATGTCTTTGGCTTCTTATTGAAGGTCCATGGTGCGATCGCTAATAGCCTCGTCCCCAGGACCCCAGATTTACCGGAAGTAGTCGAAATTATGGTATCGAAAGAAAGCTTTATTTTCTCATTTACCCTGTGAAATCTTAGGACTAAAGGAGGTTTGGTTTGGATGTTATGATCGAAAATATGTCCCATTTTGGTCGACCAATATTAATTTTACAGAGTACCCTATGGGGATTACAAAATCACGTTTTTAGCTCGAGTTTAAATATCGGCGCGAAACTTTACAGATGGGGTTTTGGGGTGAAGACCATTCTATCAAAATGAAAAATGTATACACTTAAATCGGGTCAACCCCCTTTAATCTGTTTTAGGGTATGTTATTCTTATGTGTAAAATATATTTGTATTCGTCCAATTTTTCCTTTTCTTTTTTCTTTATAATTTAGAGGACGGTGCCTAAGACTGTAATTATCCACTCTTAATCTTGTTTCCTCGAATCTTACGTAATATTTAACAATACTGAATTTTAAGCTGGCAATATTCATTCTAAATTTAATAAAGTGTTCAATGTCGGGGCGTGTAAATTGAACAGATTTGAAGAAAGAAATGATTATTTATGAAACTTTAGATCCAAGCCAATTGTTAAAGTAGTGGAATTAATCAATAAATGATTTATTCTTAGCTGAGTTCACTGAAAATAAACGGAATGTTCTTCTAATTGTGTTATTTATAAAAACTTCACAAAGACGAGAGAATTCAAGAAAAATCGAATCTGTTATGTCATCACAGGTTACTGCCGAGCAAAGGACTTTCATGTCACTAAGCTATTTTAATTTCTTTTCTTGTAAAAAGAAGTGAGACTATGATATTCAAGCACAAGTTTGTTTGCAAGTTTGGTTATTGTTTTTACTGGATCTACAGGACCTATAAGTACATTATCTCCAAAGATATTCACAACAGCAGTAAAAAAAAATCTTCAAGAAATCAAGCCTACAAGAAAAGGGAATCAACATTGATTATCGAAATTTGCAGGTGGTCACTTTGACAATACAGGATCTGGAAATTCCGCTAAATAGCAAAAGTAAACAGGTTGGAACACATGTACATAAAGAAAAAAACAAAGTGTATGACCAATTATGAGACAAAGGACACAAATACAGTATATAGTTGGGTTATAAATCAGAATCCCATTCTAGAAGTTTGAGGAAGAAGTTTTGAAGATGTGTTTCTATAGTTTGAAGGGTGACACCACTTTCAACAAAATCGGAGCACTGGGTATCGTTTACCCCCAGAGCTGTACCTGTTTAACTAAATGTCGGAACCTAGACAAACTATACCTTTTCTTAATCCTTATAATGAGACAAATACATGTACATTGGTGTACATTTAAAAACAATTTGACTTGATTTCAAATTTACCTCTGTACTAATTTTACCCTCTTATTTTACAAAGTTCCCCACATTTCACAGTGGTTTGACCTAAACATTCTAATTCAGCACCCTTCAAACTATAGAAAAACATCTTCAAACCTTCTTCCCTAAACTTCTAGAATGGGATTCTGATTTATAACCCTATTAATAGAATCATTCAATTGAGAAAGTTGGAAGCTAACAATATCTGGGACACGTATTGAAAATAGACACCAACGCGGATGTGGAGATCCTGAGGGCGTAAGAAATGGAACACGAAAATTAGGCAAATAACACAAGTGAAAGATGGTATCCAGCTGATGAAATTTAAAAAAAATGTAATGGAAATGGGCAGGGCAAGCATCCAGAACACAAGACAACAGAATGACAAAAGACTTACAGAGTGGCATCCAAGAAAAGGAAAAACGTGGGTGACAAAGCATGTTGATGATGATTAAATTGGTCTGAGAATGACGAAAAGGTCGAAAAGACGCGGACTGTGCATTTATCTTTAATCCAGAGTATCTTGATTAATTTTCAAAATGAGTAAAGTCAGTTTAAGTGTCACCTTGATATCTCATAATTGAAATAAATCAATTTCACAAAGATCTTGTATGCATCACTGGCAATGTATTGATTGTCTTTAGAATCATCATATTATATACTCTATGGATGCAAACGAAGGGGTTCACAAAAATGTATTTTTTATAATAATATTTATTGCCGTCAAGATAGAAAATTGTTGTTTTGAATGGAAATATGAAGAAGTGGGTCGGGTTTAAACGTTTGGTTACAACTTACACTGTTTTTTTTCGTATGCCCTACTATCTGTCAAATTAACTTCACTTTTGTATTTTCGAATCATATTCTCTTAAAAAGACAGTACTCAATTGGTATAGAAAATTAGTTTTCCATTACAAACTCACGAAATTACGATAAATTAGATGCTTTTAACATGTTTAATAACAATTACAATTACAGTCATTTAGAGAACACTTAGAAATATACAAAGAAAAATCATTCCTTTTATAATAAAACTTTCGACGCAGCCACATGTTATTAATAGGAAATTGATCACCTATTTTACTCACAAACGAGCTATATTTTGTCGAAAAATAATAACCGATTGAAAGATTTTGGAACGAGCATAGAATTCCTCCCCCTCCAAAAAGTGTTTCATATTTAAAAGCCATTTATTGGCAAAATTGATAAATGAGCCTGGCAAATGTGTAGGGCAACATGTCTTTCCTCGAAGTGCCAACAAACGTATCTCCCCATCAGATAATTATTGTAAACACCTCGCGACATCTGGTTAGTATGTACGAAATACTACTACAAAAGTAAAATATTACGAACAAACCAAGAAACAGACAAACAGAAAAAGAAGAACTGTACAAATACAGTTATATAATCAAAATCAACACTCAGGTAAGATTCAAGTAAATTCTACTGTACAATAAATGAATACCTTACCTATGCCATTACACAGAAAAAAATAAAATTATGCACCTTTTTATCTTTAAAAATATTAAAAACATTAGAATACTGCATCTCTATCCCCAGCCCAATATATTTACCAATCCATAGACACAAACAACTTGCACTAAGATTTTAAATCTAAACTCAGCTCCGAAGGCACTTCAGTTCATAAATTTTACATTGAGCTACAATGAACTCCGTTAAACTCTTTTTATTTTTTAGGCTATGACGATTTGATTTGAGCCGAAGCCTAAATTATGGGAAAATGTAGAAAACCACAAACAAATTGCCTCCCGCCATTTGTGTTCACTTCTGAAACAAGACCGATTTGTAAAATAAAACAAAACATATTTCACAAATGTCTACATATTATCTGAAGTTCTGTAGGTTCCCTAGCAAATGGACGCATCTGGGTAAAGTTATTTATACTCTTACGATCATATCTATACAGTACAATACAATTTACTTTGGCAAATGTTTTAAGCAAACGCTAAACATTTAAAATACAATAAGCAACATATAAAGCGAGATTTCCTTTTATTTGAAACCCATTATGACATAAGAAGTTAAGATTTAATCCCTGCGGCTGTGTTGGGTTACCTGCGCAGCACTTTGTTTTGGAGTGGATATAACTACACACATTTAAAAAAAATAGCAGGCTGTGACGGAAAAGTGAGAAAAAAATCGAAATAGAGTACAGCGGAGACAAAGAAAAAGTGAGTTGTGTTGGTGCCCAAGTCAACATTTTATAGACTGGTTCCATTTCTCAAAAAGAAGGCATATTTGAGTAAAAGCAATTGAAATAGTGTTTCTATATGCAAATTTTATGCTGATTCCAAATCTTCCGGTCCCAAAAGCTAATATTTAGGGGAAGTGTGCCTAATTTACATAAATTCAAAATGGCCGCCATTTTATAATTTTTGGTACATAACTCAAGATTTAAGGCTTGTAAAGACTTCATTCTTGTGTCTATACATATGTTTTCAGGGTCAGATCAACTAGATCATCAGTTAAGTTATTATGCCATATATTGACAATTAATTTGCATAAATTTAAAATAGCTGCTATTTTTAATTTTTATGCAAATTAACTGTCAACATGACCTAATGCTATAAGGTCATGCGCCATGAGTTGGGAGCAAAATGTGTTACATGCTTGAAACTACCAAATATTACACGTGTTCACACTTAAATTGTTTTTGAGATACCTATAAATCTATATATTGTTGTAAAGCTAAGACAAATATGCAACTTGTATGTGCACATACAGGGTGTCACAAGTGTCATATAGGGTGAAAAAAAAAAAAAAAAAAAAGTTGTGTTGGTGCCCAAGTCAACATTTTATAGACTGGTTCCATTTCTCAAAAAGAAGGCATATTTGAGTAAAAGCAATTGAAATAGTGTTTCTATATGCAAATTTTATGCTGATTCCAAATCTTCCGGTCCCAAAAGCTAATATTTAGGGGAAGTGTGCCTAATTTACATAAATTCAAAATGGCCGCCATTTTAACATTTTTGGTACATAACTCAAGATTTAAGGCTTGTAAAGACTCCATTCTTGTGTCTATACATATGTTTTCAGGGTCAGATCAACTAGCTCATCAGTTAAGTTATTATGCCATATATTGACAATTAATTTGCATAAATTTAAAATAGCTGCTATTTTTGATTTTTATGCAAATTAATTATTACACACACATTTAAAAAAAATAGCAGACTGTGACGGAAAAGTGAGAAAAAAATCGAAATAGAGTACAGCGGAGACAAAGAAAAAGTGAGTTGTGTTGGTGCCCAAGTCAACATTTTATAGACTGGTTCCATTTCTCAAAAAGAAGGCATATTTGAGTAAAAGCAATTGAAATAGTGTTTCTATATGCAAATTTTATGCTGATTCCAAATCTTCCAAAAAAAAAAAAAAAAAAAAATTTTTATGCAAATTAACTGTCAACATGACCTAATGCTATAAGGTCATGCGCCATGAGTTGGGAGCAAAATGTGTTACATGCTTGAAACTACCAAATATTACACGTGTTCACACTTAAATTGTTTTTGAGATACCTATAAATCTATATATTGTTGTAAAGCTAAGAATGTAAGGAAGACAAATATGCAACTTGTATGTGCACATACAGGGTGTCACAAGTGTCATATAGGGTGGAAAAGTGGAATTTTTATGTAAAAAGAACACACTTTTGTGGCAGTCTGATTTGTTACCTTCAGTTATCATCATAGCTTAAACTGTTGTATGAGTCAAAATGAATGCCACATAAATAACAAACAAAATGAGATGTTATTTATCTTAATACATGGCAGGGTTACATAAATATAAAACAAAATAAATGCAGAAGCCCCGAATATCAAAAATCCCTATACTTTAACACGTACCTCATCCGTAGGCACCTCATCCGTAGGCACCTCATCCGTAGGCACCACCCTCTCTGACCCCGACTGACTCAAATTACGACAACTCAAAAAGTAAAAATAGCAAAGTAAAAATAAAATTTCATCTAAAACCCTAACCTAATTGCTTTTACTCAAAAATGCCTTCGCCATGTTGTAGGAAGCACTTTTTTGAGTAATGGAACCAGTCTATTAGTAGCAGGTTCCTTTGTATTTCTGAAGCAAATGCAGCAGCTTTCTCCAGTGAATTTGTAAAGCAAGCTCTTGGCATACCCCCATTCATTTAGGTAATCACAAATAGGAGAACTTTTAATGTCTCAGAATTTAAAAAAGATAGATACAATTAGAAAGGGGTTGTAGACTTATTTAAGTAAATAGTATTAATTAGCAAATATACAAAACATTACATAGAAGCGTTAACGTAAACAATCGTGCTTTACTACGCGAACAAAAAAAAAAAACAATGCCAGATATAAATAGAGCTTCATCAAACATTTCTCTTGTATAAACTTCGAAAAGAACAAGATATTATCCATCAGTACATACACCATGCAGGTTTAATCATTTTACTAGTGAAATCAAAATCTCAAAAGTCGACACTATTACGTTGTGGTACCCATGGTTATGCCAGCTGTCAAATCGATGCATATTTCTCCCTTTTTAATAAAAGCAACAAGACTGCTGAGTTTCTATGACCTTTATAAACAGTCAAATGGGAAATGTGCTTCCATATGATTGCTCAGCTGCGTAATTGAGTACTATTTTCCTAACGACGGGTAGATAGCATATTAAAATAAGTGTAGAGTTTAGTTCAACACAGGAACGATGCTTATAGTTTCCGAGATTTTTGTCGTTCTTTTCAGTCGAAATTTGTATGGTCATATAGTACACCAATTGCAACCCATTGTAATTGAAAAAATACATTTTATAATCAAATAAAAACCCGGAACATTTCTGCTATATTTTTATATTTAATTGAAATTTCCAATGGTAGGCCATTGTATGTAACAGAGTTAGTTGTCGTCATTCAGGGTGAGGCCAATTGATGTGAAATGATATGGGGATTAAAACTACATGTATATTGTTATTTTACGCGTTACGTACCTTTCAGAAATTGTATTTTCAACCATGGCATTTCGCATAAACAGGATTAGGTAGTTCCCAACGGCAAGGTCAAATATATTTCCAGATTACTTGGTTCCCATACTTCATGATAGTAGACTTGGACACAGGGCTGTACGCAGAAAATATCTTGGGTGGGGTGCTGGACCTCGAAAAAGTGGACCTTTTTTTGAAAAAGTGGGCCTTTTTTTGTAAAAGTGGCCCTAACCCCCATATAATGGTCCTTATTTGGACTATTTGAACATTTCATCACCAAAAAGTGGACTTTCTTGTCTTTTTATTTCTCAATTTTGGACCTCTTTATCCAAAAATTTAGCAAAAAGTGGACCTTTTGCCCCTTGGGGGACGCACCCCCCCTGCGTACGGGCCTGCTTGGACAGCATATCCAAAGAACATCCTATATTATCCAAATAATTAAGCATCAAGTGCGTGTAACAGAAAAGGGCCCAACTGAAACTTAAGGGCACGTAAAAGGGTACTAACGGATCCTCAAAGTCGACCCTACCACTCACAGCTGAGTGAATTTTTCTAATTTCACTTGCAAGATATTTTGGTCGAACTCTTTCCCATTTAGATGCTACAAGTATAAATATGGGTTGCTTACAGTAATACAGTAAAATATTAATTATTCTATTACCTCTGCTGCCCTTTATTTAAAATGCTGCATTCTGATTGGTCAGTTTACGGCCCATTATTCTGCAATAATGGGTCGCGAATGCATTTTTCTCATTATATCACGTTGTTTTCGGTAATAGAATAGAAATATTTATGGGCTCATAATGTATCCTCGGCCGGAAAAAATAAAATAATGGACTCGGCTGCGCCTCGTCCATTATTTATTTTTTCCCGACCTCGGACACATTATTCACCCATAAAGGATACTGCATCACCCTTTATTTCTTAAATAATACGGGATAGTGTAATACACAAAATTAACGCTCACGTTAAAATTGTATATCAATATTGTATGTACAATATTTAAAAAATGTGATTATGGCCTCCGATCATCTGCTGCTGGTAACCTTGTTTGAAACAAAGTCCATATTCATAGTGGCAAAAGGTCTTTCATGTTCAGAGGAGAAAAGACTTGGAATGACTTACCTACCTCCATCAAAAATCCCCTTTCTCTGAATCCATCATTGTTTAAAAATGCTTATTTTATTAGGTGAGTTGCTATATTTATGTTTGTATAAGTTTTAACTATTAAGTTGTGCAATTTCGTATGTTATTTAGTCATCATGAACAATTGTATATAAATAATTTTATTATATTTTAATGTTGCTTATGTTGATCCCTGGGCTACAAGGGAGAACAGTGTTTGACATAGATTGTATGACCCAGGTAAAATAATAAATGCTGCAAAATGAAAGGAAATATCTAGATCCAAATAAAATGTTGGAATTAAGCTATATTTTCTATAGCCTTCTCTATGGAGTAAAGAAAACTATGTTTTAATCAGGTGCCTTTAATAATTTACGTAAAATAATTAACCAATTGTTGAATACGCTGTTATAAATAAGCAAACATGTTGTAGGAAATATGGAAATTAAAGTTGGGACACCCAATGAATTATTTGCCTTACATTTTGGGCCAATTAATTAAACAATGCCCCCGCCAGTAAATTATTCTAATTTACCTGCAATTTCAAGCTCACTTACACAAAAATACTCTAATCTCTACAGCCTTGGAGACCAATTGATATTTTATTTATTTAAAATTTATTTTTCGTTGTGATGCACACTTTTATATCAACAAGTTTGACCTTAATCTAATAGGTTTGACAAAAGACAATAGGTTTGATATAAATATCTATATTGTGGCACATTGCCTCAACTGCTAAAACATTTGTATGCATTTGAATAATGCTTTCGGTTTCGGAGCATATAGTCGAAGTGGATGGATAAAAATAGATTTAAACTACGTAAGTAAGAAAGTAACGTAGGCTTTGTCTGTCTTTTAATTAAAACTTATCAATAATTACATCTAATAAGATATTTAAAACTTAGGGTAAAAAAGCGTAACTTTGTCAAAGCCATCTTCTTAGTAATGCCAAGCGATAAAGAATTTCCGATGGTAGGTGTTATTTAAAAATTAAAAGTCAATTTGAAGGTATTTTATGTTTTCTTTAAAGGCTGACTCAGAGATTGTGAAATATATTTTTGTGTAGTTATTACCCTCATCGGGGAATCTCTTAGTCAGCCTTTACTGGTTAAGTTGTTTTGTTTTTTATTGATACATATCATAGACAATTAATATTACAATCTAACTTCTCAAGTTATACAGACTTAATGCGATTATTATTTTTGTAACAAAGCCAACCCTCTCCGTACATGTTTAAAGACTGAGTTTTTTTTATACCCACATAACTATTTCAGATGGTTTCAGAAATGTTTCTGGAAAAAAGGTCACCGACCATCATCCGCCAGAACAAGGTGTTAAACTACTCATTTGATGCAATCAATTATTCCATACATACTGATCATTTGAACGGTATGTCAATCTTGAAATAAACTTATATATTAGACAATGTTGACAGCTGTCAAAAGCGAGAAAAGGTTGTTTGAAACAATGATTGATGCAAAAGTACCAATGCCGGTTAAAACACTTCCTAGAAGTCTTCAGTTGAAATGACGTGTGTATAAACAAATGTGCTCTTAATATATAGCGAAATACGTTAGACTGGCAAAACGTCAGATTTGTTTTAAATTGTCGGACACTGGCCGTACGGTCAAAAAAATGCGAAAACAATTTTTTTTATAGAGAATACCGAAGAACTCATGGGAAGGGGTGCATTTACGGCTTATAATATTTACCGAAAGGAAACGAAATAAAACGAAACGAAATCAAAATTAATACGTTTTCAAAGTTGCCACCAGTGAGCCCGTTTCATAGATTATCACTGTTTGCCAAAAGTGATAATCAAAGAAATGAAGTTCTGACAGCTATTACTGAAAAATTATGAATTATGAATTTGTATCTTTTGATACAAATTACAAAGGTGTCACTTACTCCCATCAGGTGCAATGAGTCCGGATTGTTGAATAAGAAACAAAGTTGTCACGGCTATTTCTGAATTAATTATGAATTTCTTTCGGTTGGAAATTATGTAGATAGCCACAGCGCATGTTTTGATATCAATTTCGAAGTTGGCACTCACTCCCAGCAGGTGCAGTGAGCCCGTTTCGTTGTTATCGCTTTTTACCAAAAGTGATAAACAACGAAACGCAGTTCTCACGGCTATTTCTGAATGAAGTTTGAAATTTATTTCGATTCTAAATTATGCAGATAATCTCAGCGCATCTTTTGATACAATTTCAAAGTTGTCACTCACTCCCATCAGGTGCAATGAGCCCGGATTGCAGATTAAGAAACAACTGCAATCAGGTTGTTGTGATTAACCAAGCCAACAGTCTTAATCGCTAGCTGATGTTGAGGTAATTATGAGGGAATTTTGGATACCAACTCTCATGATGACAACAAAATGAAAATCAAATGTAATATAATAATATTAGACAAAGCCGACAGCTGTCAAAAGCGAGAAAAAGTTGTTTGAAACATTGATTGATGCAAAAGTACCAATGCCGGTTAAAACACTTCATAGAAGTCTTCAGTTGAAATGACTTGACATATCTATAAAGTGTGTATAAATTTAATAGCGAATACACTATGACTGTCATCAGACTGTCAGATTTGTTTTAAATTGTCGGACAGTGAGCGTACGGTCTAGGCAAGGTCAGCGCACAAAACAGGAACATATAGGGAGGTGTTCGTAATTTTGCATTATCAAATCTGTACACGTCTTTACAAAAGAAAGAAAAAATAAACAGACAACTAAAATATTATGCTATAAAAACTGCATCAATTCATTCCCGTCCGTTGTTCCGAAGGGTCATTAGTCCTAAGGGTCGTTAGTCCGAAGGGTCGTTAATCCAAAGGTTCGTTCGTTCGAATGTTAATTGGTCCGAAGGGTCATTAATCCGAATTGAGGATAGGGTTCATTTGTTCGGAGGGTCATTTCTCCGAATATAGCATATGGGTCATAATTCCGAATCATTGGTCCGAAGGGGCATTAGTCCTAATCGAGCATACCGTTAATTGGGCCGAACTCTAACCCTAACCCTAACCCAATAACCAATGAACCTTATACTCTATTCGGACTAATGACCCCTATGCTATATTCGTACTAATGACCCTTCAGACAGACGATCCTTATGTTCAATTCGGACTAACGAACTTTTTTTGTTCAATTCGGACTAATGACCCCCAATGCTATATTCGTACTAATGACCCTTCGGACCAATGAACCTATGTTCAATTCGGAGTAATGATACTCCGGACTAATGACCCTTCGGACCAACGATTAGATGGGTAAAGATATGATTTCAGCAAACGTTTGAAGCTAGCCGCAGATCCAGCCTCACTGATCTCAACGTGAAGAACATTCCCCTATCAAATAAAGCATCCCAAGTCTCCATACATCATCATCATCATCATCATCATCATTATCATCATCATCATCATCATCATCATCATCATCATAGTCATCGTCATCATCATCGTCGTCGTCGTCGTCGTCATCGTCGCCGTCATCATCGTCATCGTCAACGTCATCGTCATCATCTCACTCTCACACCATTATCGTCATCATTGTTGCTACCATTATCAATATCCGGGTAGTGGCCAACAGGACCCCCGATTTAACCAGAAGTAGTATCAATTTTAATATCAGATGAAAGCCCGTATTTTTCTCATTGTCGTCCTGACATTTCAGCTTTCAAATGCATTTCTTTCTCAAGATACAGATAAAAATCTACAGTTTTAATGGTTAACCATAAATATTAGCACAATAGTGAATATGGCATTGCACCATGCATTATCGCCTATAGCCTCAAAACCGCAAGTTTGCTTCCAATGGTACTTGAAGGTCAGTGTTTACAAGTATCAGGCTCTCATATCAAGTAGAGAACACGATAGACAAAAATCGGAACAAACACGTTTAACATCAAAGGACTGCAAACCTTAACTGTAAAAAAAATACGGAGTAAAAAGGGATTGCTCTCTAAAAAGAGTAAACTTTTACTCGAAATGGAGTAAATTTCACTCAAAATGGAGTGAAATTTACTCCATTTCGAGTAAAAGTTTACTCTTTTTTAGAGAGCAATCCCCTTTTTTTACTCCATATTTTTACAGTGAATTTTAAGATTTTATCCAACCATGATGTGCTTCTTGAAAAGGATGGTGTGCCTTTTGAAAAGGATGGTCGCCTTTTGAAAGTGCGAATGTGCGTGTGGTATTTAGAAACATTACGATAGGCACCCGATACCTAATATTGCAACTCAACATCATAAATAGTTTCTGAAAAGTGACATTCAAAATGTTTACTTTGGTTTAATTGCTGACACTTCCTTGGCAGTGAAGCTGTTTAATGTTACTATGTACAGTCATTTCTATTTAATTTGTAAAGCCGACTTTGACACCATCAACTTCGCTTCAATTTAGTTAGGATTGGGCTGTATCGCAGCGATTCAAGATAAAATTTCCGCCTAATCCGGAATAGATATTCCTTGTCAAACACGGAGGGAATAAACTTCAAACTTGTTTGTATATGAATCACGACCCTTTCTCGTCAAATTAAAGTCCTGTCAGGCAATACACCTAAGGACCTCGTTTTTTCTACAAGATATCACTTGATTCTCGTGACAACGACAACAGCACTTTCCGAGTTCAATTTATATGTTTGCTTTTTGCTCTTGCTACATCATGTTCAAACAATTAAAGTACACCCCAAAACCCGAGGAACATAAAAATGAGGATTCCAATGAAAATTAAAGGGCAAATTTACTAATAAGTAGCGTTAGAATGTAAGAATAAGGTAAGTGACCCGTACATGTTTGCTATTGTAATGACTTAGTAATCAGTACACAAATTGTCTCATACACTGATAGATTAGAGGTTAATGACTGACGATGGTTTCTTTTTAGTGCAATGACAAGAACAACATCAATGCACGTGCATTTAAATGGTAATGGTCAAATTGTGTTATGAGCTTGTCAAAACGAGTGTCTGCACTGCCAATTGCCATGTTACTATCTCTACAATTCAGTCCATATACTTAGCCATTGTGTTTCACGGATTAATGCCGGATAATAAACGGATAACTGCGCTTTATTTCATTGCATATGGATTTGCTTAGTTTCGATTTTTTACCTACAGCGCGTATTGATTTGCACAAAAGCAGTGTCGCTTCTCTGCTCACGTGTCTCATATGTCATAGCTTGTTGATTTAAAGAGACAAGCACATTTGAAAAATAGTGCGCCTTCAAGATTTTTCAAAATTTCAAAATTTAAAGCTTAGCCCTCACCTGAAGTGATTAAGACCAATTCAGCGCCCTTGTGGGTAAACAGGACGATTTTATATTATGACTCCAGCGACATTTATTCAACAGACGACAGAAATTGTGTTTATCGCAAGAAAACACACACCGCAGCATTCCCACGGCATGCACCCTGTTTGACCGGTCTGTGACCTTGTGGTTTTAATATCATGAGAACGATTATTATCATATTCATGTAATAGACACATTTGTTGATTTAAAGTTACGACAAACTCAAAGTTAGCCTACAAATTATCTGGATGTCTTTAGCCTCTTATTAATGTCCCAATCTGTTTTTGGGTATGTTATTTTTATGTGTAAAATATATTTCTATTCTTCCGATGGTATAGACTATGATTTGCGAGCAAGTTGAAGAAATTTCATATTTTGTGAAAATGTTCCAGACGCTTTAAAAAAACGCCCGTTAGTTTTCGCGAAGTTGTGCGAATCCAATCGGGTGCATATGGTTCACTGTTTTTTGGAAAAAGTATTTAAAGTTTCTAAATATAGGTCATTTAATATAGAATATACAGGTTTTCCTTTGGTAAGAATTCGTCCTTGAAGCAACACTCGTTTCTCAGTTTGGGTCCTTGATTTTGGAATATTCGTAGGAAAATGTCATTTTTAAATAATGAGCTGCAGTTCTCTCTAGTGAAACCAAATATTAACGTAATTTTAATCTACCAATATCTTGCAGTTCGTAAGGAAATAATATAAACACATATTAGTTTGTGAATTTTAGATTTGACCTTAAAAAATTAACAAACCAAACAAAATTAGAATTTAACAATCTTAAAATAAATATAAAAACAATGTTGGTAGTATGAATGCTGAATACACACATCAAACATCACTATGGCAGGTGGAAATTTTGATAGAGAGCGGTTATAATTTGAAAATTTGAATGGCAAGTGCTTTAATTTGCTAGTAGCGTGGTTCTAAATTATTCCCAACGGTACCCATTAGCACACCAGTATAGTAAGCTAAGCGTTATACTATTCTTTGATTTGCTGTTGCACTTTATGCAAGACGGAGGAAAGGTTAAGTCAACTCCCCAAGAAGACACCTTTTGCTATTTTGGTTTTATGGTATTATTTCACAACTCACGAGCAATGATTTTATCTTAACCTACCATAGCTATCCCTGTGGATCAATGACGTCCTTCAAAAGGATTGCGTTAAAAGTCACGTGAAATTGATAAAAAAAAAAATCCTGTCCGCTGAATCTTTGTACATTGCTAGAAATACGAGACCTTAATTGGTTCTCTCTGTGCCAATGTTTGCCTTTGGTGATAAAGGTCCAGGCCTGAAATCGGAGTCGAGCCACTTGCTGGGTTTATATTAATGTCTTTACATACATACTACGGTCAATTTCGGTAAGAAAGAGAGAGTGGGATGAAGACCCTTAGCTATCTCAACAAGTCCTGAAGTTTACAAGGGATGCGCTGCGTGAATTAGTTACTTTTGAGGATACCACTAGCTGAGGACAGGTGTAATAAACGTATATATATATCTATATATATATATATATATATATATATATATATATATATATATATATATATATATATATATATACAAGATAGAACTTTGCAAGATGTTTCTTTTATGCATGTCCTATCACCAATCATTTCTAAGATGAATTTAATTTAATTAACTCTAAAAAGAAAAAAAAAAAAAAAAAAAAAAATCGGAGTCGAGCCACTTGCTGGGTTTATATTAATGTCTTTACATACATACTACGGTCAATTTCGGTAAGAAAGAGAGAGTGGGATGAAGACCCTTAGCTATCTCAACCTGTCCTGAAGTTTTCAAGGGATGCGCTGCGTGAATTAATTACTTTTGAGGATACCACTAGCTGAGGACAGGTGTAATTTTAAACACGTATATTATATTTATGTAAGTAAACTTGCAAGATCCTATCATATCACCAATCATTTCTAAGATGAATTTATTTAATAACTCTAAAAAGAAGACGGAAGTTGGGTGAAATGTTTCTCATGGAATCTTCTTTTGGCAAGCAAAAGGTGTCTAAGATCATGGAATAACAGATGCTGCGTGGTGTGTGTATTTGTATTTTTGTGGAGGAACAGGTACGACTGAGTTTCTATCACCTGCGGGAAAACGGCAGTCTTGTTTGATATGGCAGCTGCGTGAATACTTGATGCGAGGTTAACCGAAGAAGAAAGGAGAATGTTTGAGAGGAAGCACAGGGAGGAAGATCGAAGGAGACTAAAATCTTGTGTGAATTAGTTCTGTGACAGTAGTTACAATCAGTATGCTAAGCTTTAGGATCATACAAAATAAAACGTGGAATTTTGGTGGTTCCGCCGACTATTCTATGTCTCCCAAACAAAAGCCCAAGATGGCTATATGGTTCAAAGTTAAGCTTAGGAACCCCTGTAAGAACCCTTCAGTGACATAGTCCATAGGTCAAGGCGGATAGCAGTGTAACACCCAAAACAATCTAAAGAAATTGATGGCACATTTACCACAAGCTTCCACGCGAGCAGTGACAAACTATATTAGATGATGTCAAAAACACTAAGTCTATTTAATATTTCTCCTCATCCAATTACCGGGCGCCGTTCCCATGATAACGAAGTCGTGCATAAACATACGCACGCTCAAAGCCGGGGCAATAATCACCAATGTTGCCAAACCTACGATTTGGTAGCCCCACTGGGAACTTTTGCTACTCGGCCCGCGAACTGCAAAGACTCAAAGCGAATTCGCGAATTTTGGCTACTTTTCACTTTCATAGACGCATTGTAACAAAATAGGGAAAATACATTTGAAAATTTTTAAAGTTTGTTCTAAACCCCACACAATGATTCTTGCTACAAACAAGCATAACATATCATTAAGAACACCGCCCGACAGGGTCAGTTGCAGCCGTGTAGACGGGTGACAAATTGCTGCTGTCATCAGTTCTATACAATAAAAAGAAAGAAAGCGAGTGAGCACCTACTGGAAGCGAATTTCTTTCCTTGTTAACTTTCGTGTATCACAGTATCACTTTGCATGCCTGTTTGATCGTTTCTATTGTTACGTGTAAGTATTGTATACGCTTGAGTCTGTCTTTATTTATTTCCGTGAAGTTTATATTGATTTAAATCCCAACATCGCCAACAAACCCCTCGCTAGTCTAAAGTGGTTGAATGCTTCCTAATTCTCCTCGGGCAAAGGTCGAAACCCCAACTTTTTGAAAAATTAATTTGATCTTGAATTTTGTTTCAAGTGAAATTGATCGAGTCCAAATTAACGCAAAGTATGGTTTAATGCTCCACTACTTCTATTTTGAGAGCCTTTTATTTTTTCGGCACCCCTTTTTTTTTTTTTTCGTGCGTCTGCCCGCGAATTGGGCTGAAATTTTGTGGCAACCCTGCAATGTGCGTGCATAAGCACGAGGTGACTACGCTGGACCGTCCTTGGTTATTAACATATTTATGAATATTGCATAGGTACCCTATGGTGAAAGTGGTTCAGATTCTTTTGAAATTTGCTCGAATGTTCAGAAGGGTCGAATGCAACTACCTGACCAGATACTTTAGTGAATGAAGATACCAGGGCCTATAATAGCCCACCTGCAGCCCTGTAGCAATTACGTTCAAAAGTAAAAATTTTGGAAGCCTGCGGGTACCTGTATGGCATTTGCACAAAAGTATAATATTTTTGTATCATAGAAAGATACAAATGTAATTTCCATTCTATAAAGTTCTATAAGCCAAAACAGGTTCTTTGGGAGTAATGACTTCACAAAGTCGAGTACTGCATTTCCCTAGACCAATGTTTGTGCTGTAGAAGCGTGCATTTTCACATTCCCATTTCTATGGAGGAATGTTCCGCGTCGACTTGTTGTAATGGTTTTCTTTTCACAACGGATAACCGATTCTCATGAAAAAGACGCCTCTTTGTTTGGTGACCGGGTAATGGGGGTGTGGTTGATGCGAGGTCAATGCCATTTGAGGTTATTGTAGATTAATCAACATAATTTTATTCGGAATCGCCATTCGAAAAATGTCAGCATCCATACAAGATATTTATAAATTGCCAGATACTGGATTACAAAATTGCTAGTAAGGGCAATTGAAACATGTGGGGGGGGTGGTTCAGTGAGGTCAAGGTCGTTCGAGGTCAATATACGTTTTTTAAGAAAGGCAATTTTAGAAGACACACCCTTTTCCATATGCACCACGGACTTTGTGGAAGTCCTTCTTCTTATCGTTTCTGCACCACCTGGGCTTCTCAATATGATCCAGCCAGAGATGTCAACTCTGGCTGCTCACTGAATTCGCAGGTCCTTGTTTGTGCATTGTTGCTTTTGCTCCAGCAGTGGGCAACCGAGAGATGTTCCATGTCTGTGGTGCTGTTCACAAACCACAGTAGTATCCTGTTCTGCTTCCAGATCGCCCCCACTTCCTGCAAGGAAACCTTAGATGGGCCAGTTCTGGTTCTCAATCTATGAGGCATCGCCATTCAAGCCATGAGGAAAGTCAGCTCAGGGGGAGATGCTCACCAGTTCAATACCGATAGATTTACTTGTTGATGGCAAGTCTTTCTTTCCACAGGCGACTCTCTTTTACCTCCGTAGAGCCGTTTCAAGAGGTGTGGACTTTGCTTAAGAACCTCTCTAGATTTAAAGGCGTTGCAGCAAGGTATCTGTCCAGACAAGGGTGCTTCACATTGGATTACTTCAGCTACGCTCTTGTGCTCGCTACGCTCCGACGGAATGTCTGGTGGATCATT